>WBNM01027966.1:42153-114795 GCA_013399055.1 Ramphastos sulfuratus | reverse complement strand
TCCAGCCAATTCCTTATCCAGCAGTGCTCCACCCATCAAGTCTATGTTTTTCCAGCTTGGTGACCAGGATGTCATGTGGGACAGAGTCAAATGCCTTACTCAGGAATACTCTGCTTGGACAGGGAGGTGTTAAAACACAAACTCAGATGTGTGTGCTGTGTAGCCACCAACCTCAGGTTTGTCACAGGCAGATCCATGTGGCCATTTGCGTTATGTCTTACAAGATCTCAGCCACTCATCCTTGCCTAATTTTGCTATGACAGAACCTGGAAGGAAAAGATCAAGGATTTATGACCCAAAACCTGTGGTCAGTGACTCAGACCAGAGGTATCTCCTGGGTCATAGGACAAACTCCAGAAAGTTTGGTGGATCTGAGACATTTTCTTTCTGGAATTTATTAAGCCCCAGAGAACCAAAACAATTCTAAAGCAAAATGTGATCTATTATCTTTGAGGTGTTGTTCCTAATTTAATTTTAATGATGCTTATGAGAAATGTGATGCCTGTGTGTCTGCTTTCAAATTGCAACATATTCTATCTCTGAGGCTCTAATGTCATTTTACAGAGGGTTTGTTGATTTCCTGTTGTATCTATTGCAATGCCACTTCAAACTATTTGGTAAATGTTCTAGAAATTACATGTTATATTAGAACTTCCCTCCACAGACATGGGTCATGTGGCAAAACCTGGTTTATTAGCTTTGTCACAAAAAGAAACAGCTTTGCCTGCTTGTAGCTGAGGCTGAATTGTGGATCTGAAAGTATTAGGGTCTGTTGTGGAAGGGTATAAGGAAGTATTACAGCAGTAAGATATCCAAAATGATTGGACAAAATGGAACCCATGAGGTCTTCTGAACTGGTCATATTCATTGTCTCAGCAGTTGTATTATCTGTATTTAATTTCAGATTGCTGGATTAATTCACTTTATTATTATCCTGTGAGTTGCCAGGTGATCTAAGGTCTCTCCACTCTTCCCATTTCAGTCTGTCTTGCTCTGTGAAGGAATGCCCTTTAGGATCTAGCAGCACATTTGAAGAAATTATTTATTATTCTCTTTTGTTCCAGTAGTGTTTCTCTCTGGACAAGAGAATACTCTGATTTTAGTTCTCACGTCCCCACCTCCTTGGGACACACCAAGAATTTTACCACAGTAATATTTTCAAACATCAGAAGTGTTCATTGAAAACATTTGTAGGTGTTTTTGGAGGCACTTACAGCAACTATTAAATATCCTAATTCCATGTGTGCCTCATAATCTTGATCACTGATCCCTCTCCTTGCCTGTGCTTAGTAGTAAAGCTACAGAAGAACCAAAGCAACACGTAAGAAGTTTGCACTTAAGCTCAGATCCAAGGTTTTTGTCAGCCAGGTGTTCCCTTTGAAATAAGATGGGAGCAGATCTTCTATATCATCTGAAATGTTCACTCTTCATTCTTTTTCTCCCAGTAAAACTTCGGTGCCAGCAACTGAAAAGCAGCTCTGCAGAAAAGGATGCAGGTGTCCTGGTGGACAGCAAGTTGGAAAGGAGTCAGCAATCTGTTCTTGCAGCAAAGAGGCCTCTTGCACGCTGGGCTGCATTCGCAGGAGTGTGGTCACTAGGGCTAGGGAGTGATGGTTTTGTTGCTGCACTCTGTTATGCTTCTTGGGGCACTCAGAGCCTTCCAGAAGAGAAGATGAAACCAGGCTCTTCTCAGAGGTGCAAAAGATGCAGCAGACTCAAGATGGAGCATGGGAAATCCTGATTAGGTGTAAGGAGGAAAAAAGGATTCCAAATAAAGGTGTGAAGGGGCCCAAAGGTACTGGGGAAGTCTCCAACCTTGGTGACAAGCAAAACTTGACCGTAGAGGGCAAACCACATGGTCTAGATGCATCCTGGGACTAGGTGACCTCCAGAGATCCTTTCCACCTGAAGTCTCTCCATGAGGCAGTGATCCCACGTGTTACCAGTCTTCCCTGAGCAAATAAACCAGAACAACAAACACAGAAGAGCTGCAAAACCAGCTAACATAGAGCAACTGTTGGGAAGTCCACAGATTTCCTCCAGCATAAGAGAACCCTAACATTGCTTTGTACTGGAAAGTAACTGACAAGCAGTTCTACATCCATCAAACACCAGAAGAAACCCTCACCCACTTTATTTCTCACTGCACACCAACATTCTGAGCTATTAGTGCTGCAATACATAAATAAAGATTTCTCAGTTAGCAGCCCTGTTAAATCCTGGAGACTGGCTTAAGCTCCCAGTTTGTTACATTATTAAGCCTGTCATTCATTATTAGATCAGTCTGAGTTTATTGTAGCCCTGAGCTACAGGCTGCTGAATGCCAAAATTGGCATCTACATAACATTAAGGCAGCACAGGCCAACAGAAAGTTGGAAGAGGCAAAGTCTGAGCTGGCAGTTAAAGCTTGTTGAAGAGGAAGAACTTGGCTAGCAAGAATTAACACAGTGACACAGTGCCAGTGTGGTGAGGGTTAGAAAGGACCTCTGCAGATCATCTAGCTCAACATCTCTGTTAAAGCAGGGTCTCACACAGCAGGGTACCCAGGACTGAAAGGTCCAGGTAGGTTTAGTGTCTCTCCAGAGAAGGAGACTCCACAACCTCTCTGGGCAGTCTGGTCCAGGGCTCTGGCAACCTCACAAGAAGGAACATTTTCTTTATGTTTAGATGGAACTTTCTGTGTTCCAGTTTGTACCCATTGCCTGTTTTCCTACCACTGGGCACCACTAAAAAGAATCTAGCTTCATCCTCTTGACCCCTGCACTTCAGATACTGATAAGCATAGAGAAGATCCCCACTCAGTCTTTCTCTTCTCCAGGTTAAGCAGCCCCAAAATCTCTCATTCTTTCCTTATCAGAGAGATTTTGCCATGGCAGAGCCTGGTTCTTTGTGGCCTTCCTCCCATGAGGAATGCCCATATCACAGAATCCACCTCCACGATGATAGATAAGGTTTTGTTTGTTGGCTGGGGGGACTCCAGGTCCTGGAAGAGGCAATGGTCACAAAGCAGTGCTGTCCAAAGCGGAGCTGGAACAGTTTCTGTCCTCTTGGGAGAATCAGTTTCAGCCCATTTTTTTGGGGAGTTCCTTATCTGTCTCTGGTCTGATGCTGTTTCAGATCCCAGCGTTGCACTGTGAATCCAATCATGGCAACCAAGCTAAATTACATTTTTAAATTGAAGCACAACGAGTTCCTTAGTTACATCAGGGTGGTGCCATCCTTGGAACACACAGGATATGTCCACATCAAAAGCCAGCACTGATTTTGTGCTTTGCAGGGCCTGGCATGCAGATGCTATGGGTGCAGAGCATCCATCTGCCCAGACCCTCCTCATCCAACTGTGAGTGGAGCTGCAGGGCTGCACATCACTGGGGCTTATGTCCTATCAGCCAGCTCCTGCCTGGAGATGAGGGTGTCTCTAATCCTGTGTGTCTGACAGAAAGCAGCTCACCCACTGGCAGTGCTCAGGTGTGCAAAGTCCACCTGCCTCTTTTTAAATTTATTTTCTCAATAGGAGTGAATAAATAGGCTCCTGGGGCAAATTCAGAGCAGTCATGGTGCAAACCCACTCCTTATAGGACTTTGTTCCTACTGCAGGAGGGAAACCTTGGTACATGCACACACATCCTACTCAAATTCTCTGATTCCTTTTCACAGAAGGGCCCTGCAAAACCTGAAATACTCACTTTTGAAAGAGATTTTGAAAGATTTATGTAACTCAGTGGGTTTTTTTTCTACAGATTGCACCTTTGATCTGACATCCACATTTCATTTCCTTGCCTTGCCAAGGTTGTTTATTTGATGTTAACAGGGGATATTCTTCCATTCTTTCCCTAAACTGCTTCTCTTTACAATGTATTAGAATCAGAGAGCAAACATCATAGCTTCTGATCAAATATGGACTGATTTTGTGGCTCTCATCTTCTCCTTTAATTATCAGCCATTAAGAGAACATGTCTAACATGCTTTTAGCAGAGTTATCAGCTGTTTCATTCTCCTGATCAGTCCTTCTGGTCATGTTATCATCCTTCTCTTCAATTCCTGTAATATACTGAGAACAAGTATGTGAAGAAATGAATGTCTAAGGGAAGTTGTCACATGCTGTTTAGGAAGTCAAGGGAGTTCAGAAGTCTGGTGAGCATATATGGCAGTGAATCAGTAGCTGAATGAGCACACGAGTAGACTATCAAACCCACCTTTCACTCAGTCATTCAGCAGCTTATCCACAGTCACATCAGCTTCTCCTGGCAGCAGAGCTCCCACAGTATGATTTTGGCTGCTGATGGCATCTAAAGATCATGTCCTTGTTTATGAGCACTGCTTCATCCATGTTTCAATGGATGGGACCTGGACCTTTGTTCACCCTACCCCTCCCTACCGTGGGACTGACAGTGATGAAGTATTGGGTGACCACATGTTTTTTACTGCTATCTTATCAAAAACTGGCATTGAAGGCTCCAGCATCTGTATTCAGAAACCCTTTCATCAACCCTTGTGCTCAGCACCATCAGGTTAGCACTGCATCAACCCCCCAGGGTCTTGTTGGGTGTCATCTCAGTCTTTATTGCCAAACTGATCTGAAGATTGACAAGGCTGTACCAGAAGAGGGAATGAACCATGCTCATATTTCTGTTTCACTTGGTATCAGGAGATTTGAACAGAGAACAAATCAATGATTGCAAAATTGAGATACTTTGGACAAGAGTGACTTTGTAAAATCAAAGCTGGGCTCCTGTGGAGCTCCTCAAACCCAAAGCTGCATATGGAGAAACACCCTGTGTTTCAACAGGAGATCAACGAGAGGATTTCTGAGGTTTAAAACCACATCCCAAGGACATCAGGCCTTTTGCTAACACCTAAATGACCTATCTCANGGGCTCCAGAATTGCACACATGGGACATCAGTGTTGCCATAGCTGTCAGCTTTCAAGGTTCTGCTTTATTTCATAGGTGAAGCACAGTCTGTGTACCTGAGAGGTTTGGGTTTGGTTTTGTTTTCCTTTTTTTTCATCACCTTTTTTTCACTTGATCTAAACTTAATGTGCCTTGTTGTGAAGGGCTTTGAAAGGCTTTGGTAACACTTTGACAGAGAACAACTTGACCTTGTTGTGAAATGTCATGCTCCTCTTCCAGCTTTCTTTGTCAAGAGAACAAGAGGACAAGAGTCCTTTAAAAACACCCACGAGCAGTTTATTGGCATAACTGTAGCTAAGGCAGCTTACTTAGTGTTGAAGACACCACCCTCTGTGTAACTCACCAACATAACACAATTTCCCCTTGAAGTATTTCAGCCCATGGCAAACTCTCTGAACAAGGAATTCTAAGTATTGAACACTCCTTTGCACATCCTCTCATCAGTAGAAAAGAACCATGAAAAAAAAAAAAAGTGATAGATCATCAGGCAAAGTGCTCAGAGCTCAGGAGTGTTCAGTATATATGAGCCTCTTAAATACATCCTGAGTGCAGGCCTTACTTGGAGTAATTTTCATGTTGTTAATAAGGAGTTTAAACTTAAGCCTTTATGAATTTTTGCCATTAATGTCTTTAGCAACTCCTGCCACTAGAGTTGATCTTTAAATTTAGCTTTTGAGGTCTAGTTAGAGCTATGCTTAGAAGTTTGAGCATTCAAAATCTCAGCACATAAAACCTAGGAGAATTGTTAACTCTCAAATGCCCTGTCATCTGGCAGCCTGGCTGCAAGAAAGACAACAAGGAAAAAAAAATCAGTGTCATTGCCATTGTACATCAGTTGTGTGGCAGGGCAACAGCAGGTCCATCCCACAAAAATCTCATCATCTGTTTTCTGTATTTTCCAAGTGATAAAAATCTCTTTTAATTTTACAGCATCCTCTGTGTTCCTGACTTGAAGTTGTTCAGGTGCAATTTCACACCCACTTGAGCTCTCGTTTCAAGGTGGGCATGCAATTATTTTTACCAAATTTTCTGATATTTTTCTACCAGGAAACTCTTTAGGGAAAAAAAAAAAAAACAAGCCCAAAACCAAAACAACCAACCAAACAAAAAACCCTATTAAAAAATTAAAAGATATAGAGATAAAAGAAAAAAGGGAGGAAAAAAAGAGTCTGAAAATATGTCTCAGATAATTAAACATTGTAATTCATAGAATCATAGAATCATAGAATGGTAAGGTTGGAAGGGACCTCAAGGATCATCTAGTTCCAACCCACTGCCATAGGCAGGTTACTCAAGGCCTCATTTATTCTTCTAACTGGCTTTCCAGATCATGCTAATGCATTGCTTGGGGCATCTTCTCCTTGCCTGTTCCTCTCAAGAGCATGACTTTCAAAAACTTCCTAGTTTTATCATGTCCTGCAACAAAGCTCCAATCAGAAAATAAGAAGCATGACAAGATACAATGTCACTGAAAAGTGACAGGCTTGAAAGACCTTGTTGTGAAATTCAGGAGACACTGCAGCTGATGTCCAGCTCACAGTTACCAATGAAACTGGCCTGCAACAGGTGGCCCCAAACCATCATGTGCTTCTTTATGGACTTCACAGAGGTAAATATGCCCTGAGCTGCCAACAGGAGGTTGTAGGTAGAGTCTCCCAGGCTGCCCCATGTCACTTCCCCAGGACAACTACATAAGTGGGTTCCTGCATCGAGTGAGTTCAGGGCAGCTGCTTTAGCACCCTTGGTTTCTCCAGCATTCAGCACCCGAGGTGAATGCTCCTGGAGAGCACAAAGGCTGGCAGTGGGGATATGTGTCTGTGTATTCCTGAAGGGCCATACAACTCTATATGTGTCATGGCTCTCTCTGCCTTTCACTGAGCTGCTAAGCACCGTGGGGCTGCAGTGGTGGGTTTCTTCCATGCCGTCTCTCCAGGGGTGAAAGGTAGAAGCTACACTGCCTGTTCCTGCACAATGCACCATTACAAACAAGAACACACTGAGAGGAGGCTCCCATGAGCCAAGCACTGGGAACTACGCACATTGGGGTGTGATGGAAAGATGTTAAGAACTATTTTTTGTAAGAAGACCTTGACTGTACTGGGTGAAGGGCTAGAGGCATCCTGGGCCACTATGGAGCAAGGGCAGAAGTGGAGGGGAAGGTTGGAAATGTGAGGCCAGAGCTAGGTTCTTCATTGCTGTTGGTAGGTCCAGCACTAGAGGGAGATCAAGATCTACCCTGTGGTGGGCATTCAGCTCTCTGACTGGAGTACCCAAAGAAAGCTTTGACTTCACATTTTTCTCTTTATTTTCCCCAGAATGCTTAGGGGGCAGCTCAAGGAGATAGTTTGTTGTGATTGCTACCACAGCCTTCATGGGTGGTGCATCATTACCCTCAGGATTTCCTCCCAGTTTAGTGCCGTGGTCTCAGTTCAGACTTACTAAGCACTATCATCTGCCTGGTTTTGTTATGTAACTTAGAGAGGAGGGTTTGAGCAGTTCTTGAGAGAGAAATGTCTACATGTGAAGTACATCTGTGAGGCTTCCAAGAGCAGCTGGGACTTTGTCACTGGGGAAAACATGATTTTGCTACACTTTCATGCTTTAAAAAGAAAAAGAAAAAAAAAGGAATTTATTTGTTTGTTTGTTTGTTTGTTTGTTTGTTTGTGTTTTGGGGTTTTTTGTTTGGTTGTTTTTTGGGTTTTTTTTGGCTTCTGCTTGTTGGACACTCATGGTCCCTGCACCACCTCACTCCTCCAGGAGCAGTTGCTGCAGAAATATTTGCATTGCAACCTGATGAGGCTCATCACTGTCGATGTGAACGTGATCAGATTTACAAAGTCATGTGTGTGTGACATGGATGGAGAGAGTGACAGTCACCATTTGTCATTTGGCAAATCTCATTCCAGCCCTCCTCCTTATGCAGCCAGTAGGATGTCTGTCCTGCTGGGATGCAGTGAATGGACACTACTGGAGAGATGCCACCAAGCTTTGCTCCTGTAGATTGGGGAAGCAGCAGAGGCTGAAGTCAGGAAATCATTGTCTTGGCCCTGTCTTCAGTCTGGTGTACCAGCCCCTGGCAGAGAAAGTCATTGATTTATTAGCTTTTGCATCAAATTTCAGTGCTGCAGCTGGTCTCTGCTCCGTGTTCCCTGAGGTCTGTCCTCCCATGCACTTGGCTCCTGGCAGGGAGCTGCTGAATGTTTGTGCCCCTCACTTTTCCACACTCCTCCTTTTCCAAGCTTTATATGCTGAGCATGATGTCATATGTTATGGAATATCTCTTTGGTCAGCTGCAGTCAGCTGTCCCAGCTGTGTCCTCTCCCAGCTTCTTGTGCTTCCCTAATCTCCTTACTGGTGGGGTGGAGTGAGGAGCAGAAAAGGCCTTGACTCTGTGCCAGCACTGCTCAGCAGTGACTAAACTATCCCTGTGTTATCAGCACTATTTCCAGCACAAACCCAAAACACAGCCCCATATCAGCTACTATGAAGAAAAATAACTCTACTCCAGCCCAAACCAGCACAGAGATACACAGGCACATGACTCTCCCTGACAGGTGGAGCGTGCCTGAAGACTTCTGCACACCTGCTGCACCAAAGCAGTTGTCTCCTGTGTAATGAAACTGGGAAACCAACCCAGTGCTATGCTTTCTGTGGTCACTGCATAAAAATCAAGTCCTGGCCTGTTAATCAGTTTGCTGTGCAGCCCTTAGGACAAGTTTTCAAGGGAGAGAGGAGAGAATTAAGAATTTAAAACAAAATTAGGATTCCTACATATAATTCCTTGCTGTGATCTCGGAGTTCCTCACAAGGTATGCAGAAAGCCAAGGCACATCCACGCCTGCACTGCCATGACACAGCACACTGTAAATGACAGTATTCTTCTTTTAAATCATTCACTTCAGAACTAGTAACATCAAAGCAATGTCTATGAGTCTGGAGGAATTGCAGAGTTTTCCGTGGTCTCAGTTTAAGATTCAGTTGCTAGACCAGGGAGGACTTTCCTTGCTCTGAAAAGTTCCTAAACCAAAGCACTATCAGCAAGGTATGAAAGAGCATATGCAAAACCCAGAGACTTTTTTTTTTTTTACAAATAGAAAGGCTTATGAAAGACTGCAGTGAAGAAAAAGTAACACGAGGAACAAGCCATGGTGAGAAAAGTAAGAAAAATTCATGGGTCGGCTCTGCTTCTTCTAATCCGCAGCCTGGCAGCTGAGTGCACAAAGTTTGTTTCTTGTCTCCATCTACTGTCAGGTCAGGTAACCCACATCATGCCTTGGGTTTGCTCGATGTTTGAATATGTTGGCCTTCTCATGAAGGAAGCAAGCAGTGTTAGGAGTCAGTCCCCAGCTTCCACTGGGAGATCTGACCTCAGAACCATGCAGAGACCATAGTCACTATGGACAGCAGAGAAAGAGATTGAGCATTGACATTTTCAGGACAGAAGTCTATGGAATTTGGGCTTGAGGACAACATAAAGATCAAAACACTATTGATCCAGAATGAAAAACAAAAACAAAAAAAAAGACAGGACTTTGCTAAAAGTGACCACCAGAGTCACACACCATAAGAAGAATTCAGTGGTTTGGGATCTATGATTGCAGATTCTTGCCTGTTTGCAGTCCTACGTGTTTGCCATCAAGTTATTACCCCAGACCAGAGGCAGCAGAGTGTGAAGATGAAGTTTGATGACCAGAAAGGTTGGCAAGGAGGAAAGCTGATCCAGGCAGGCACTGTGTGGAGGTCAGCAGCTCAACAGAAGAAGAAATCTCATGGCAAATGGGCCAGGAAAAACCCCAGCGTGCCAAAGTTGGTGCTTTGGGAAGGAGTCAGGGTGGGGCCAGTAGATGATGCCTGTAGGAAGGAATGTGAAGAGTTGCAGTTTTGCTTGGAAAAAGCAGATGAATTGAAAGGCAATAGGGAAAGGCAACAGGTGGATGAAGAAGAATCTGATGTTCTGTCCTGCCCTTTGGGGAAGCTTGCAGTATTTTAAGGGGGAGATATTGCCATTAGAGCAGCAGGGAGGCATAGGATGGGAAGCAGAAGTGAGCACAGCTCACCTTGTCATCACCTTGTCTTACTGTAGTGTTTGGAGCAACTCACGTGCTGGGCCAGAGCATTGTTACTTAGCAACTTCAGCAGGCTTTGTAAATGAAGTGGCATGAAGGACTCTTCTGCAAGAGGAAGAGAGTAGTATTTGCAAGTAGGCTCCAGCCCTCTCCTCTTAACCAAGGTGTTTGCTAAAACTGTTCATTATTTTCTCATCTACACATCAGTTTTTCCAAGACCAAAAGCTCTTGGTAAATTCCACCAACTTTGTGTATTCAGTAGCAAGAACTACTCAGTGTTTGACAGAGGCTCCCAGGCACTTTGATAATGATAGGAGTAAATAACCATAAGATCATTCATTAATCTCTGTGTATTTTATATGTGAATACACAGCTACCTGTAAAATGACAGCTACAGGCTCAAAAGAGCAAAAACTGTGAAATTAATGTCTTATTGGTATATGTTAATCAATTTTGTTTAATATCTTGCTGGTAAGACCTGGCAGGCCGCAGAGTTATGGCTTCAAAAAAAAAAAAAAAGAGAAATTACCCTAAATATTGTTTTTAACTGTACCAATATTTAAGTCACCATTTCAAGTTGAAAAATTAACCCTGAAAGTACAAAGGGTCCTCATACAAAGACTCCACTTTCTCTTGCTCAGGCCAGGGCAAGGAACTGCTGTCTGTTTCTTATTTTAGGGGATGAGAGGGACTATGGAGGTAGTGCTGTGGGATGTGACAGCCCTCCTGGAGCCTTGAGTCTGAATGTGGGAAGGCATCAGTTCACCACCAGTGAGCAAACAGCCTGTTGATCTGTCTGCATGAGAAAGGGAGAGCTACAGCCCAAAACTGTGAGGTTTGGCAAAAATTTAACATTATTAAATTCTTTCAGCAGTCCCAAAAGGAACATTGCATCAAGACAGTGATCTTCATTTCAGCAATGTAAAGATCATCAGAAGCATTTGGTGCACTTAAGCTAATTCGACCTGTCCATATAAATGAGAGTTTCTTTCCTATACTTCCAGCATCTGAGATCCACAGGTTCACAGCTTTGATAATGACCCTGAAAACACGTGTGGCTGGCCTTCAAAAACCAAATAGGTTGTCCCCTCTCAGAAAACAAAACAGGCTACAGAGAGGCAATACCCCGCATAATATAAATGCTCAGAGCAAGTCATCAAAGGGTTGGGATAGGAACTAAATCAGTCTGCTGCCTCTTCTGCTCTGCTCACCAAGCAGCAAGATGTTGCACAGCTACTACTTTCTTTTCTCAGCCATGTTTCAAAAGACAAAAGACACTTGTTGCTGGTGATGTTATATAGTGTTCCATAGATGCTCCCTGAGAGTTCAGGATGCTCCAGGAGCTCTGTGTAAGGAAGCTCCTTGTGAAAGAACTTGTCTTAATCTCAGCATGAGGACTGCAGAAGACTCTAGGCAAGACGAAAGGCAGAGGTCTGTATGAGTGGCACATGGAACAAGAACAAGCCCTCCCATGTAAGGACTGTGCCTCATCTTTAGAAAGCAATGGAGAAACAACATCTTGACTTCATAGCCATCATTAACCCTGCTAAAGCAAATCCACCTGTTCTGCCACTGGAGATGGAGTCTGAAGTCATCAACCACAG
The DNA here is from genome assembly GCA_013399055.1 of Ramphastos sulfuratus. Taxonomy (NCBI): domain Eukaryota; kingdom Metazoa; phylum Chordata; class Aves; order Piciformes; family Ramphastidae; genus Ramphastos; species Ramphastos sulfuratus. The sequence goes on along the minus strand of WBNM01027966.1, from coordinate 103,211 downwards.
AGCAATGCCAAGACTGAGTTGCTGCAGGCAATGCTGCAGAAACCATGCAAAGGCACTCAGCAGCAAATGAAGCTTTGGGAGATGCTTACCAGGAATCCAGGCAGGACCCTGTCTGCAGCCTGCAGCAAAGACTTCTCCAAAGAATAAACCAAAACACTTCAGGCTTAACCAAACCAGTGTTGCACTTTCCAACATCATTTTGGATCTTGCCAAGCAGCCCTAGTGAGCATTACAAGGGACAAGTCACTGGCCCTCTGCACATCATGAGAAATGGGTGATGGACCTTCAAGTGAGAGGCATGGCTGATGGATTGTATTAGTTCCACTGAGCCATAATCCCTCACCGTGCTCTTCCCCTTGTACCTTGGAATTCACATCTCATCCTGCCTTTTTTCCATAACAAATCCTATTATTATTTGGTGTACAAAGCAAAAGTGTATCCTACTTTTGGATATGCCTACACTATATCTTCACAGCTGTCAAATTCACTGTCTGCAGAGTAGGTGCTATTTTTACCACATGCACTCAAGGAAACAGCTTACCCTAGCTATGATTTTCAAGAACACAGCCATAATATTTCAAAAATGTGTACTATCATCATGACAAGTCTGTCAGTCAGTCTGTCTTGGGAGCAGCTTTATTTTTCCTGCATTAGCTGTACTGTGATCAGACCTAAGAGCTTCAATGTGGCAGATGCTGTGTGAAGAAAAAAAAAGCAGTGAAAACCCAGTTCCTGCCAAGGTTCCTTGCATTCATTGCAGATCCTTTGGGAGGGCTGCTGGAGAAGAGGAGATCTCACAGAAAGTCTGTTCTGGTAGTTAGAGAAGCTTCATTGCTCTGGCAAGGTCTTCTGAAAAAGCTAGAGAGGGACTTTTTACATGAGCATGGAATGATAGGATGAGAGGTAAGGACTTGAAAGTGAAAGAGGGTAGATTTAGATTGGATGTATGGAAAAAATTCTTCACTGTGTGAGGGTGGTGAGACACTGGAACAGGTTGCCCAGCAAGGACGTCCCTTCCCTGGAAGTGTTCAAAGCCAGGCTGGATGGGGCTTTGAGCAACCTAGTCTAGTGGGAGGTGCCTTTGCCCATGCCAGGAGGGTTAGAACCAGATGATCTTTAAGGTTCCTTCCAGCCCAAACCATTCTGTGAATCTTCCATGGATAAATGAGGGAAGAAAAGGCATTTTTGCATGGATGTGACTGGGACATGCTCGCACAAGCAGGAAAAGTGTAGGAATAAAACTGCAGCCTCTCTAGTGAAATCATCTTTGTCATGTAAACAAAATGCAAGGTGCTACTCAATGAAACCACTACTGCTTTACACCTATCTATTCATGTGACAATTCAAAGCTTGAGAGAGGGGACACCAAGAGCCATTTCTCATTGGAGCGTGACCTGAGAGCCTGAACTTTCCTTCTTTCCACGGTGCCACAAGGTAAAACATCCAGCCTGCAAACTGGTGGAAAACTAGCCAGAAAGTCTTTAGTGAGCTTCCAGCCTGCCCTCCATTTATCAGGAGCCCATATCACACAGCAGAAGGGAAAACCTAGCAGAGATTAATAGATTTATTTTCAGTCTAGGCGCTTCTAATGAAAGTTGCTTCTCAAAAATCACTAAAAAATAGGTTATGACTTGTTTCAGATTCTGGGAGATTGTTACAGACTCTGTTCAGAATTGAAATGCACAACCTTTCCCCTGATCAATGTAGGATATAGCACTCCATTAATCCTGCTCCTCTCCAGCGCCTGTAGCTGGAATTGGTAATCCTTGCTGTTCTCTTCCAGGTGTCACCCCAGTATAAGCCCAGCAGAGCCATTCATCATTTACAGCACCACAAGCAGCTAGGCAAGGATGGCAAAGGGGTACAAGCCTCAGTCCATAACACAAATACATTGCTGTTGACACGAGGAAAAGCTACACTTGTTTCTGAGAGAGACTGGGCCAACATGGGGAGTACCCTCAGCTCTGGCTGTAAGGACACTGTTGATGGTAGCTCTTGCAGCCCCAACAATACATGGATTAGTGCCAAGCAGAACTCAATTACAGACTGCAGCAGCCCTTGTCATTCTCGAGAGTATGAACCATAGCTCTGCTCAAAACCCTGTTCTCACATCCACCTGCCTGGGAAGCTAACTGCTCTTGTCAGCACAAAGCAATCACCTCAGCTCGTGATGGAGGCTCTCAGGTGTGTCAGACAACTCCCTTCAGGATGCCCAGAGGGACAGATGAGCAGTGTTGCCACTACAGCAAACCACTTTTTTATCCTGTTAAACTCTCCTGCAGAGGCATCAGCTTCACAGACACAGAAGCAAACGTTCCCATCACCTCAGACTAATGCAGAACCAAGTGTAGTGCAGGCATTCTGCACACACAAGCCGCAGGGTCTGTAGGGTCTGTGCCCTTCAATGCCACAGTCTTCTATCAGGAGCTCACAGTCCTTAAAGCTTGTGGTGAGAACTTCTTCTTGTCCTCACAGCCACACCCATGCCACCCAGAGCCCAGGATGGATCCAGCCGAAGCGGGCAGCTCTGAGCTGGTAGCCTTTGCTGCCCAAGTGAGGAGTGGCTTGAGTTCAGCTGTAGCCAGATTGATGGCAGCTCCCTGTGCTGGGGATGCTCCTCTGCACTCCCTGCAGCCCAGCAGCAGGTGTTGCCTTTGCTCTGCAGCAATGACTGGAATGGTGCCCAGGTCTCCACAAACACAGGGGCTGGTGGAATCTCTGCCAGTGGCTCAGTTATTTTGGGAGATTAGGGTTATCTCCTTCATACTATTGACACATGTATGTGGAGAAGACAACAGTGTTATTAGAACACATATGGAGGGTCAATGTACATCATCAGAGCTTCAGAGATGTACATGAGTATAAAAACTGCATTTATGATCTTTTTCTTTTCTTGGTACTGACACTTTGTTAAATAGTGCCCAGTTCACAATGGCTTGTATCCTTGGGGAGATGTTTACTTTGCCTTTCAAGAGTTCTCTTCTCCAAATTCTTCTTTTCATCCTTCTTAGATTTTATTTTCCTCTCTCTCCTTCCATCTTTCCTGCAACAACCCCTGGCTTTAAGCAAGACCTTGACTAATCCATGAGATGGATAATGTGATGAGCAGTTGATTTAGGAATCCTTCCAGTGTGTCCCAGGGTTTTATGGCAGCTCAGCAGGTCTTAACCTACCTGCCTACAAGGCTGTTTACTTTCCCAGTGCTTCTTGACTAACATCCCCAATCAACCTCCTCTCTCCTTTTTAATCTTGTTGCACCTCCTTCCAGATTAAAAATATAATAAATCACAGCAGTAGGTGGTTATTAGCATCTCATTAGTCCACCAAACCTACAGATTGCCTTCCCGTATTTCTTGCCCACATCCCTCAGGCTACTGGCAACAGTACACTAATGGGTGTTTTGACATCAAGTAAAGCTGGCACCAAGCAGTAAATACAGACCAAATAAACCCCATGACCCTAGACTGCAAGGACACAACAATTCTGGACAAAGACTGTCAAGCAGAATACAACAATGCACTATCAGAAGAAACAGAGCTGAGGTGTCCTTGCAAAGCAGTGACAGTGAGGACAGAGGGAGGAGGTTGCTAAGAGTAATCACATGCTTTTGTTCTTTCCATGGAGATTTGGTTTGTCACATAGTAATACAGCCAATAGCTTTATCTACCTTTGGCAGCTGGCAGGCAGAGTATGTGTAGCAACATTACCCCCTACAGTTCAACACGAGGTTCCCACTTTCTACAAGCTTCAACGTAGCTCAGGGCTTATCTGAAACCACTGTGGAAACTTACTTCTTAAATCTATTAAACCTCTGTGTGTGTGTAAAATCCTTGGAGGAGGCAAAAAGAAGAGGTAAGTTGGAAGCCTGTAAAGAGTAGCTACTGCAACACATTAGAACACTAGAACAGTAGAACACAAGCCCTATGAGGAGAGGCTGAGGGAGCTGGGATTGTTTAGCCTGGTGAAGAGGAGGCTCAGGGGAGACCTTATTGCTGTCTACAACTACCTGAAGGGTGGTTGTGGCCAGCAGGAGGTTGCTTTCTTCTCTCAGGCAACCAGCACCAGAACAAGAGGACACAGTCTCAAGCTGTGCCAGTGGAAGTTTAGGCTCGAGGTGAGGAGAAAGTTCTTCACTGAGAGAGTCATTCCCCACTGGAATGGGCTGCCCAGGGAGGTGGTGGAGTCACCGTCCCTGGAGGTGTTCAAGGTGGGTTTGGAGGTGGCACTTGGTGCCATGGTCTAGTCTCGAGGTCTGTGGTAATGGGTTGGACTTGATGATCTTTGAGGTCTCTTCCAACCTTGCTTATACTGTGTGATACTGTGTAACACATTAAGATAGCTCAAGTAACTTCCATTTGTGCTTTCTGATTATTTATAGCTTTTTGGTCACAAGTTTTCATATGACCAAGGGAAAAAAAGAAAAGTTTTCCCATAACATTTTTATCTGCTATTTGAGAAGGACACAAAATGTCTTTCAAATGGAAAAAAAAAAAATCCTTAGCTATCAAATCTGGGAACTTTCTTGGGAGAGCAGGTATATTCTTACACACACAAAAAAAAAAGGAAAAGTTGTCATACACAGCTTTATTCTTAGGTGTGACATTCAAAAGATAAATTGCATTATTAAAGTGGCTGCCTGGGGGGATGTCCTATGAACTCCTGTGAGTGTTGAGGATCCTGTTCCTGTGGCCCTTGCAGGGCTTGAGGCATTCCAGTCCAGCCTCAGTGGCTGCCCCCATTCTCTATTTTCTTTTTTCTTCATTTTCTTACACATGAAATGAAGAAGAAACACAATTTACCTCTTTTTTTTTTTTTTTTTTTTTTTTCCCAGTGAAAATCAAAACACCTTCAAAAAACATCTTCAGGGGATTTAATATCTGTGGGTATTAAAATTTAAGGTGATGATTCAGGAAGTGATGCCTTTAAAAGGTAGCTGGTGCATCTGACTCTGTAAAAGCTGAAATTGTCTTTCTGGAGATCATTTGCACTCCTAGGTTGGAACTACAGTGAGGCAATGACAGCCAGGACATATAGAGATACTTTTGCATTTCTCACAGTTTAACACAGCTGTAAAATGTCTGAACTTACTTATCTGAGCAAAATTACAGGGGATTTTGAATGGTTCCTTGCTCAGGTGAAGCTCTAGGAGTGACACAAAGATGCAGAGGAGGAGGATCTTAAGCCATCTGTCCCCATTCCCAAAAGTGCACCTTCATGCTCCACTAATACACTCATCTCCTGCTTAGAAACTTGCCCCAGCAAAGCCATTTTCTTTCCCATCCTGAGCAGTCAAGTGACTTCATCACCTCTCCCATGGTGATGGGGAGAGGAAGCCACCCCTGTGTGAATACACCTAGTGACCTGTAGCATCATCAGAGAAGAGCCAGTGCTGCATTTTGCAGCGTCTCATGCAAACAGCAGCTCGTACAAATGCAGGTGAGCGATGCCCTCAGCTGGGTGTGACAACTTACATACACCTCACACAAAAACAGGGCTACAGAAAATGAGTATGACAGAAACTCCAGCGTTGCAACAAACCTGAATGGATTCTGGCTCAAGGGTAATAAATTTATCAGCGATCAGTCTGTGGCTTTGACTTTGCCACCATTAAAAATGTATTTAAGAATCCAGAAGAATTTAGATTCCAGAATCATTCTCTGTGTCCTGCCCCTATTATCATACTTAGATCTTATCAGCACAGACCAGATGATAATGTGTGAGCATTTTCTTGCTGGGAGAAGAATGTTACAGGCAAAGGCTCTTATGGGCACAGCTTTTAATGGATCTTGTTAGATCACTGCAACCCTTGGGGCTATCTGACTTTTGGTTTAAAAGTACCTTATCTGGATTTAGCAGTGAGGAATCAATTTTGTGTGTAGGTTCCTTTCAGCCATGGGGTCAAACTCTAAAATATTTTATTTGGAAGGAAAGGCATATTCCTTCTCCAAAATAGAAAAATATTTTTTACAAGATGCTGCATCTGGGGGCTTGCAGGGCAGATACCTGCAGTCACACCTCTGCTGTGCAAACAAAAGGGCAGAAACCAAGAGCTGCTTCTTCTCCAGCAAATTCAGGGAACAAATCTGGGTTTGAGAAGTTGTTCAAATCCATCTTGTTTTCTCTTCCTTTAGAGAACCCAATAGCAGTGCTCAGTTGCAACCAATTAATCTGAACATATGGTTGCAAAGAATCCCTCAGTTCATCACACTTTCAACTTCCTCAGAGAGCAGAGCTTGAAGGAGAAGTACATAGATAAGACCTCCATAGGCACATCTGTGGATTCAGAGATTAAGAAAAGATCAGGGACAAGTCAGCCAAATGCTGTATCAGAAACCAGGACTTCCAGTCCCAGTACCAGCTCTGCAACTCAGGCTGTAAGTGTCCCACTGCCTGACTTGGGATGAATATCAAGCTACTCAGATCCCAGGATTACTAAAAAGAAATCAGCAAACTATTTCAAATTGAGCTGGTGGGTTATTTCCCCCACTCTGGGTTCATGGCTATTGTTGTTGCTGTTGTTTACATTTCCTTTTCTACCTAAATTGCCATTATTCTCAATTTTGCTAGGATGAAATGAAAGTTGCAAAGCCAGCATCCCCCAGGGCTGACACCTAGCTTTGCAAGCAGCTGTTGCAAGGCTGTATACTCTTCTGGCACACCACTCAGAACCAGCACCCAGTAAAAAATAGATTTATCTCTGAGTGGGTTGATAGTCTCCCAACAGACCAATGGGGAGTGAGTTGTTCCTCAGTGTGCAGCTGATTCTCAAGTTACTCCCATTTCCAACCCACTTGCTTCCCTGTGAGGAAGGTATAAGCATAAGGTAGAGCAAAGTTTTCTAAGCAGTGCTAAAGCACTCTGAATCCCTAGGATACCTCCTATATATCAGCACTACCATTAATGATAAAAAATGAGGTATCAAGATAGCAGTGACAGTGAGAAACATGTCTTGCCACAAATCTTCCAGAGGAATATGAAACTACATGGTTTAAAGAAAGCAAAACCTCAAAGACCTTAACCCCCATCCAGCTCCACAACAAGACGTGTGAATAGAGAGCAATCAGAGCTCTCATCAAAACCAATTTTGTATGCTAAAGCCATGCCAAGAAATTATTGTAAGACACTGTGGTACAGCTGCCTCAAGTTCCTTTGTGATCAGCACACTTTAAAAAGAGCCTTGCAGTGCAGTTTCTGGATGTTGTGATTGCACAAGAGCCCTGGGGAAGTGCAGCAGACTGCCCGACGTGCCTGGGCTCCACCTTCTCCTTCTCAAGGTGGGAGCCCACAGCAGCAGCACCCTTTGGGATCCTTTAGGATCTGTTCCCTGCCTTTTCCCACTCTACCTTAAACCAAGCACTTCATAGTGGGACTTCTTATCTGGGATATGAGCACTGTACTGGGGTGGGCACTGCCACCAAGGGACTGCCCAAATCCAGTGCTGCAGTCATGTGGATCAACAACTTGGCCATAAGCAGTTTCAGTGGTGCCTGAAAACATCTGCTCAGATGTGAAGAGCTGGAGGCAGCTGCCAAAATACGGACCTGTAGAACCCTTTGAAGGACCCCAGGGCAAAAGAGACATTTTCCTAGAGCTTTTACATGGGACCCTACAAGAGATTTGTACATTTCTGGGTTAGCATCTGGAAGTCAGGCAAGATACCTTACAGCCTCTAAAAGGGCACTGAAGGTGCAGATTTAGGTGGCTGAATTCTGTCCAAAGGATGGGATTCAGCTTGAAGATTAAGATGCCTGAGTCAAACAGTCTTCACTGTAGGTGCTGAGGTGAGAAAGGTGTCTGCTTTCCATTCTGGTCAGAGGACACCAGAGGTTTGATTCAGTTGCCTAAATGCAGGAATCTGGTGTACTCTGAAATGCTGTAAGGTATTCCACCCAGACTGCAGCAAACTCTCTGGTTCGTGGCCCTCACACACATGTCTCTGATAACCTGGATGTCAATAGACTTCTACATGTGGACACCAAATTGAGCCCCAGATCCCCATAATCTAATGGCAAGTCAGCCTTTTCCTCATAGACATACCCACATCAAGATATGTCTTCATCTGGGAACCAAATCCCAGTCATAACTTTTTGTTATTGTTCTATAGATCACAAGAAATTCACCATCCCTGCTCATGCTGCTTCCTGTGACATTAATTTCCCCTTACAAACTCACAACAGGTTGGACCTCAGACTGGTGAAGATTTCACATTGATGTTAATAGGATCAGGAACATGGCCTGAGCAAAGCCTCTTACCTAAGCACCTAGAGGCAAAATAGCATTAGGTGCTTTAGAAATGCAGATAAACTCTGCCCTGATTCAATGGTGTAAAGAAAACAGCAGAAAGACAGACAGTTCTGTTGCCTGTTGGTTTGGATTTACAGCAAACATTGCACAAGTGATCAGAAAATGCTAACAATTACATCTAAAATACGTGATCAGAATTTTTTTTTTTTTCAGAAGCTACCTAGGCACAAAAACAAAAGACTTTTCTTCCTCAAACCAAACATAAAATGCTATCTAGTGTTGGCTCTTGGCTACTGCAGCCTCCACTAACTGAATTAAAACGAGCTGTGAAGCGTTAAGGTGCACAGGGCAGCGGGCACAGCAGCACCACACACCCCAGGACCCTTGTCCTGTTTCAAAGTCTGTTCTGAATGTCAAAGAGCATACAGAGCCTGCACTTGAAGGATTGCCACCCTGCAGTGGAAAACTCAAGCAAGGAAGAGAGACAGAAAGACTGGGAAGAGAAGATACAGAATGCAAGGTGTGACCCTCTGCTGACCCAGGCATCAGTACTCTCTTTTCTGCCTTAACACAGCATAGGATTCTCTCTAGCTGGAAAATATGTATTATTTTTAATATATTTTAACAGTGTGCACTATAATGTTGAATTACATAAACTGCTAATTTTAGAAATTAAAAATATCTGTTTAGCAATAAATATCCAGATTTAAATTCCCATTCCTTAATGGAAATGGACTGAAGATCCCCAGGGTTTCAGATCAATCCTTAATACTTCTCTCATATGTTAATTAAAAAAAAGAAACAACAAACTCTACTTATGTTAAGTATTTGTGGTTTCTGTTCTGATGGCTGAGTTAGAGATCAGATCCAGCCTCCATAGGCACTCTAGCAGGAGAACTCCTATACATTGCTGCTTTTCCACCACCAGTTTTTCTGTCCATCAGCCAGGCACTATGACATCTCAGCACGTACAAAAACATCTTCTTTAAATTGCCATCAGCCTTGCCTAGGATGGATCAAAACATCTCAGCTTCCTCTGTGTGATGTGTCTAAAATTGTCACTTTTATCCTCAGCAGGTGACACTCCAACTAACAGTTTTTGTGTTCTTCCAGGAGCAGAGAGCAGAGGAAGGGAAGGAAGGGGAAGAAGAGATTGTGGCAGCCATTAGCATGACTGCTGCCATGCTGATTTTACCTTCCAAGGCCAAATTTTCCATTGCTGACTATGAGATGCACCATATATAGCTGGTATGGCTCTGCCTGTGAGGAGTCCACACAAGGGACTGCAAGATTTGGGGTTCCTGAAATAGAGACCATCAGCTTAAGCTTGGGCCATAACATTTTTTCTATACATTTTTAACATGCCCTGTGGAAGTGTTTTTATATTGAGTTTGACCACTGCAAGTGATGGCTCAGAAACACTTTTCTTCTAAAATCCAGTTTTCTTCCTGCTGTCAAGGCAGAATGAACTGTGCACTGCAAATATTGGTCAGGTTTCCATTGTCAGACTGGAAAATTATTACATACTTGGAAAATTATTAGACAGCTGGAAAATTATTGTCAGAAGAATATGATCAACTAACAAAAATGTGTTCTTATAAGATTTTAATTCAGGTCTCCTAGAAGCTCACTGAGTCAAAGTTGCTCTTTTTCAGCACTGCAGAGCCCTTGTTCAGACATATTCCTACTGATACCCCTGCAAGTTTTGTCTGGGTTAATCACAACAGTTATAATAGAAATCTAAAACTTTTTATTTCCCACCATCTCTCCAAGGCTGGACTGTTGGCATGATTGCCTCCCGCTCAAGGATCGCTCGATGCAGGGTGCAAGGCCCCTCCCTGGGCCACACAGGCAGCAATCCACTGGAACAGCACAGGCTGCAGAATGCAGTGTAGCAGAGCGTAAAGGCATTGCCNCCATCCCTGGAGGTGTTCAAGAAAAGACTGGATGGGGCATTTAGTGCCATGGTCTGGTTGATTGGACAGGGTTGGGTGATAGGTTGGACTAGATGATCTTGGAGGTCTCCTTCGACCTGGTTGATTCTATGATTCTATGAAGAATCTGGCTCCTGGTTCCCCTATTTTCTGGGGAGCAGAGCATTGAGGTGCACCCTCAGCACGCCTGGCTCCTGCTCCCCTTCTTACCATCTTGGATGATCAGTCAGCCCTTACACAATCTGGTTCAGTTACTGTGGGGTGATGTATACTTGGATTGTAAGTGCACAGAAATGCTTCATTCCTCAGAAAACACAAATGAGTTCAGCAAAGAGGAAAAGCAAGATGTCTGGGTCTAAGACCCTTCTCCTATCCCAGAAATGGATAGATGAAAGTCAACCAGTCAATACCAGCAAAGAAAATGTCCCACTCTGCAGCTGGAGGGGAAATTTCTTTAATGTTTCTGGAGAAGCACCAAAGGGGTTGGGAAAAGCCCCTGGCCAACAAGAGAGAGCACAGAAGTAGGTGGCAGCAGCCTGCCAGGGCCATGCCAGCCAGCTTTGGCATACCAGAAGCAAAGATTGTCCAACATCTCAACTGCAGAGAATTAATTCTTCACCAGAACTTGGTATTCTGGGCTGACCCCGCACCACACGCAGAGAGCTGGGCTGTGGCCGTGACATGGGCAGAGGAGTGTAAGGGGAGATCTCATTTCACTGCTGCTAGAAAGCAGAAGATTGAAGTGGGACGAGCAGGATACTTTTCATTCCCGTGTCCAATGGGTGAGGAGGCAGTTGCCAGTTCACATAACGTGATTTCATTGCTGCTTGTTCCAGTGGTCATGCAGTTATGGACAAGTGTCAGCTAACACTGCAAAAATGAGCTCCAAGACTTTGTCCCTGCAGGGAACAATATCTTAATATGTAACCCTGTGGCCTGCTTTCAGCTGGAATAAAACTACTTCTTCTCATACCAGATCCGATTTCTTTTCTGATTGAATGTAGCTCCAATCTGCATCAGGACTTTTCCACCTTAGATCAATTAAATATTTAATGTCTTTTAATTGGTGTAGGTATGTCAGCAATTGTGGGCCAAAGTGACTAGGGAAGAGCAAATATGCCCTAGTCCCTTCCCTATTTCTGTGCTTGTTCTCCCTTCATTTATTTTTCTCCTCTTTTACTCCTGAAAAATCCCCAAGGTCTGGCAGCAAACCTGTGGTTCTCGGGAGCTTTGCTTTCAGCAGCTGAGCTTTGCTTCTCCTGCATTTCTGCCACCAGGGGAACTTGTCCCATGTAGGTAAAAATGAAAGACTGAGGCTGACATTAGCACATGAAATGTTTTAAAGCGACAACCTCAAGTGCCTGTGGGAAGTGCTCTGAGCTCAAGAGCAAGCACTCTGTTTTGAGAGATGTTCTCAGACACTTTTAAACCCTCCTGTTACAAGAAGGTTAAAACCTCAACCTTGAAACATCTTTCCACACAACCTGAAGGTGGTTCATATCATCTTCAGACCAGAATATAATTTCCAGACCCCTTCCCTCTGGGAGTTTAAGGTCATCTTTACCTGGGCCTCAGGCACCTCACTCACAGCATTTGGAAGAAAAGGAGGCGGCACTGGCACTCAAACAGATAATTCTCAGCCCAGACTGCCACTGCATGATAGTGCCAAGCATCCTGGCACTTCAGTTCACAGGATCACAGGACATCAGGGGTTGGAAGGGACCCAAACAGATCATCAAGTCCAACCTCCCTGCCAGAGCAGGACCAGACAATCTAGCTCAGGTCACAGAGGAATACATCCAGACAGGCCTTGAAAGTCTCCAGAGAAGGAGACTCCACAACCTCTCTGGGGAGCCTGTTCCAGTGCTCTGGGACCCTTACAGTAAAGAAGTTCCCCCTTGTGTTGAGCTGGAACCTCCTGTGCTGCAGCTTACCATTGCTCTTTGTCCTATCACAGGGAGCAAGTGAGCAGAGCCTGTCCCCTCCTCCTGACCTCCCAGCCCTCAGATATTTATGAACATTTATTAAATTCCCTCTGTCTTATCTTCTCCAGACTAAAAAGCCTCAGGCCCCTCAGCCTCTCCTCACCAGGCAGTGCTCCAGTCCCCTCATCATCCTCGTAGCCCTTTGCTGGACCCTCTCCAGCAGATCCCTGTCCCTCTTAAGCTGGAGAGCCAAAAACTGAAGGCAGTACTCAAGATGAGGTCTCACCAGGGCAGAGCAGAGGGGGAGGAGAACCTCCCTTGATCTGCTGGACACACTCTTCTTCCACAGTTTCACAAGTCACTTGTTTCCTTGTAATTTCAGAGCATTTTAGCACCCTTCCCCCTTAGGAAGCTCTGTCTTCTGACTGGTTCTTGGCTATATGACTCAGTTATTTACACTTGTCACCCATACACTGCACTGGAGAACTGAAAAATGAAGTGTCCTGTGGAAGAACTTGTGCTACAAGGGCATGGTTCTGCCTAGGTATTTTAACTCCTTATTGTCTAATAAAAATATAACGGCCTGAAGGCAGAAAGCAGCTTGGTGGCTGCTCATATTTTGCATCCTGCTGCTCTTTGGACACAGATTCCTGAACAGAAAAATTCTGCAAACAACAAAAGCTTGGTAAAGCAGCTATTTACCACGAGAGAATGAGTCACTGTGTTTACTCTGCAGACTGTGATGTGAAAGACAAGAAGCCACAAAAGGTCACAGAGGAGTTGTCTCCTTGCCACTTATGTTGTCTGTTCCTCCGACAAAGGCAAAGCCATCTGCAGTACAAGCAATAAAGCAGTGATGACCAAAAGATTTCAAAAGGAGGTATGAGGAGTGCCAAAAGCTCTCATAAAATGTGAGTGAGCAAGAGGAGTCACACAGCTCTTTGTGTAACCTTTACTCCACCGTTAAGTGCACCAGTTTATAGTAATTATGGAAGAGCCACTGATTGTATTATAAATGTAATGACATTAGCAGGACTGTCACTGTGTTTGTAGCAACAGTTGTGAAATTAATTTTTTTCTTCATTAAGGAGATCCTTATTTGCATGATTAAAATGTCAGCCCAGATAAATGCATGTGCCGGAGAATGAATCACTGAGCAAAAATGCCACCTGCCAAGTCTGGAGAATAGGACAAATAAACAAGCAGCGAGGAGCAGCTCAAAACTTGATCCAGCTCCCAGTGGGAGCTGTTCCATCATCCTCAGGAGCTGCAACAGGCTCCAAGCGAGTGCCAAGGCAAGGAGGCTCAGCCGAGCAACAGCCCAAATGCTTGGGATTTTTGCTTTGGCCACGCTCAACCGTTTGGGAAGGGAAATCTACAGCCTAATGAAAACAGAGTGTCTCCATTGTGGTTTGGAGGGCATAAAATTCTACTCACACGAAAGAGTAGATAATATATAAATTTAAAATATATGCAATTCAAATTTACCCCTTTGCTCCTATTTGGTAAAACAAAAGCCCAACCACGGCTCCTCTAGCATGGCTGAAGCTCATCCACACTGCTACCACAAATCAACAGTATATATCTCCTCAAATACTTGCTAAAGCAGGTGAATCCACACCAAAAAGCATTACCTTGGGTGAAGTTCCAGGCTTAGAGATTTACTTAGTGCTGTCCTCAAAGGTGCTATATCCCAAATGAAAAAAACTGAGAATATCAGAGTGAAGGGCACTAAGCTGTCTTCTTTTGTCTTTTTTTTGCTCAAAGATGAGAAAGGAAGTTGAAAAGATGGCATGGTGTCAAGGAGATAGTAGACTTTATCTGGTTTAAATAGGGCCTGATCCTGCAAGAGTATTTTCACTGATAATTAAGCAAAGAGAAAAAATTAAAAGATGGGGGGGGGGTGGGGGGTGGAAATCTATTTTAAAGTACTTAGAGTCTCTCACTGATTGTTTTTCATGGAAAAATTAAGGATTTGGATTTTTTATTTTTCCATTTCAGAAAATGTAGTGAGGCAAGTAATTTTAACTAGTCCCTGCAAACTCCAAGGAAATGTGTTTGTTATTCAATATGTTGGATTTTGACACTGAAAAATTCCAATTTGATTTTACATTTCATTTTACATCGCTTGAAAATGTTCAGAGCTGAAGTGAAGGGTAACTTAGGAAAACAGAACACTTCACTCCAAAAACTTAAAACCAAAAGACTTCAGATGTAGTAAAAGGCTGGGTCCTTGGAGAGGCATGGGGACAAGTCCAAAAGAAAATTGTGTTTCAGTGAAATTCTATTTGATAATTAGCACTGCCTAGATAATAACTTGTCAGACAACTTCTGCCCATCTCAGCGTCATGCCATCACATCACTCCTGGGGAGGAAACCTGCCCTGCCCCCTGACAGGCAGCATCCACGGGGAAAGAGGGCTCCTAGGTGTCCTGTAGAGTGACTTGGTGGCAGGACAGGCAGCTGCCAGATGAGGACAAGCTGCCAATTTATCACAGCTGAACTAATGAGGCAAAAGGATGCTGGAAAACTGGATTAGTCCCTCTCAGACTCCTCATCTTCTTGAGAATACCGACACTGATGGCATAAAATTGGTCTAATCATCATTGGAGCAGAATATTCTCATCAATTCTAGTTTATATTACATTTGTCTATCAAGAAAATATACTCTAGAGGGATTTTAGTACAGAGACACTTTTTTTCCCCACAAGTCTGGTAAATTAAGTCTCTGTATGTTAGGAAAATGTAAGTTGTTTTTAATAGAGCTGCGCTCATTCTGGTATGAACCATCATACAAACAGGTGTGGTATGAACAGGTCATCTGAATCAGATATTTCTTAAGACTTCAGAAATAAACTGGCTATTTTTGGTAGCAGTTAGGAAAGAACTGGCAATTTCAGTTCCTGGATGCTAACTTGCAGGTGCCATTTTATTTATGAAAAGAAATACTTCAGACCACTATCATGAAGCACTGCTGGTGATGTGGTATAAGAATAAAGTTCTAACCAAAGGACAACAGACAACAGCACATAGCACAGATCTTCCAGATCTGCCCAGGCTGCAGGAGCAGCACACTGTGGGGAATGACAGCATCAAACAATGGGCAAGGATGAGGACCTGCATGCAGGTTGTCACAAGGACAATACCCTACATGCAGATAGTCACAAGGATGACAATAAGTGAGTCAAGCATTTTGCCAACCACGTAGCTCAGTCTTGCAGGCAACAAGATGATTCACAGTCAAAACTGAGATAATGGTTCTTTGTTTCCAAGATAATGCACAGCTGAAGAAGAGGATTTTGCCATTTCTCTCTTCTGAGGACTTTGCCATCTCTCTTCTGTCATCTCCTTCAATACTACAGCTTTCCTCTCTGTGCTCCTGATGAGTTCAGATCTCACTCTGTGCTTCAGGCTCTCCTGGTTGCTGCTGCAACCAGGATCTCGTTCTGTGAAAAAGAGAAGTTTCTTCCCCCACAGGAAATTAAAACAGCTCCAGATGTGGACTTCAGCAGTGTTGGACTCGGTGTTACTCAATATCAGCATAGGGCCTCTGGAAGACTCTACCCTTGACCTACCAAAGTGAGCTTCTCTCAGCAAAATCAGATTGCAAAACTCAACACAGAGTACTAGACAAAAAGTTCCTGAGTCTGATGAGCATCTACTGACAGTACAAACTTGACGAAAGGCTTGTTCTCCCTTCCCTGTCTTTCCCAGCAGAATTTGTTTTCTGGCTTTAGATCTTGACTCTGGTGTACTCTGCCAATGAAAACATCTGAATCCTCTGAAGCATGCCCCATGGCTCCACTTGGCATCCTGGATCATGTCTGCTGGAGACAGACATGAGCTCATCTTCTTCTGCACTCACATTGAGTTTCTGATAGCCGCAGACCAGTTTTCATCATCTTCCACTAAGATGACTCTCACTGGCATCCAAGGAACTGCTCTGCATTGGCAATGGTCCCCAGCCCAGGCCCTGTCTGCAGAATCCTGGATGTACCTTTAACCACCACCAGTTACTTCTGCTCTGAATATTATTTTTCAGCAGAGTATTTCAGTATGTGAGCTTTGATACTATCTTCTACTGCTGTCATGCACAGAGGCAGGAAAGCCAACAAATCCTTATTACTTATTGGTTTTCAGCTAAGTTCAAATCAATTTGTATTACAGTGCACTGGATGTATCTCTAATTCTTGCATCTTTCCTGACACCACAGAGCTGGAGAGGTTTTGTTATTGTTGTGCCATTTATGCTGAAAAGGTTGGGTTTTTTTTTTTAGCAATTGTGCAAAGGAAAGAATGATAGAGCTGTATGCAGAAAGTGAGATGATGCAAAAGAAAGCCCCAATGCAGAATAAAAACCAACTGGTTGAACTGCATAACATAAGATATCATGCAGGAGAAAAGCATAATTAAAACTCTTAATTTACAAGTTATTAGCACTGCCAGGCCTGGCTCTCTGGGAGAATGGGCTGAAGTGGAGAGATTATCTGCAAAACCCCAGTGAAGTTAGTAAGAATTCATAAAGCTATACCAGCATCTCTCCCAGGTGTATCTCAGCTGCCTGGGCTCCTTGGGAAGCTGTTATTTCACCTGCATCCCCTACTTCTCTGGGTCCCAGGTAAGGTCTTTTCTTCATCTTAAACTATGAACAGCCACAGACTTCTTCCTCCACTGTTGCCATGATAAGAGGCACATGAGTATGTTCCCTAAAATTACTTATGTTGGGGGGGGGGGGGAAATGTGATAACATAAACACTTTCCTTGACCTTGCTGCATAGTCAGATCAACTAATTGCTACAAGCTACACATTTCCCTAAAGACAAAACAAAGATGAAGAAAAGCCACTGGGTTGGGAAGGCTGGCAAAGCTATCTGCCATCTGCAGAAATTCAGCTGGGCCTCCAGCAGATAATAATGGCAGACAATACCTTGATTTTCCTTGTTTTTCTCCCCTCTTACACAATGGCATATCTTCTCCACTTAGAATTTGGACCCCCATTAGTCTGACTGTGGAAATGTTTTCCTGGGACCCTGCTATTGTGAAATGCTGGAATGAATCTTTTCTGTGCATTTGTGGTAAAAGTCAACATCATCTTGAAATTCCAGATGAGAAAAATTGCCTCTGGTCCTAAAAATGATCCTCCTGCTACTTCAGCTTGAAAACGTGCTTGCAATGTTTGTGCTGCAAGCACACACAGTTGCAGAAGTCAAGCATAGGCTATCTGCCTTTTTTTTTTTTTTAATCTCCTGATTTTGAATTATTGAAATGGATTGATTTGGGAATGCAGTACAAGGCCTTCTATTGCAAGGTCGTGGAGGAAGGAGGTCTCTGTGGGAATGATTCTGCTTTTGAAATTTAAGAACGAGCTGAGAACACTTTCTGTGCTTCATGTCAGGACCTGTTCAGGTAGTTCTGCTCTGGAAAGAAATGTCACAGCTAGAAGCAAGTCCATGTACCCCAGGGACCTCAGTAAGGATTCAGCATGGCCCTGTGCCATCTGCCTCCCATGGGCAGAGCTGTCTGTTCCTCCTTTTTTCTTTTTACTGTGAATTTCAGGAACATTAAACCACTTAGACCTGTCTGCTTAAGTACGAAGGAAAATCACTGCCAAAAGATTACACTGGTCCTTGAATTCCCAGATTGATGCCTTATCCATAAGAAAATGAATGGCCTCATCCCATCCAAATAGACAATGCTGCTATAACATGATGCCCATTTAACTGGTTGCAGCACCTAGCATCCCTAGACATGGAGCTGAACTCACTGATCTTTGCCATGTTACACCATGGGTAGCTACTTTTGTAGTGACTTGCTTTTATTTTTTTAATTTATGCCCCTAATTTTCTACCTAAATGAAAGTATTTCCTTTCTACAGTCAAAGGCCAATATTTGAGGACATGTGTTTTCAAAGCAAGTGGCCAAAGTCAGGTTTATACTGTTAGAATTACATGAGTTTGTATTATGAAGAGTTGATTCCCTTTGGTAATGGTGAATAATAATAATGGAGAATATGCTGCTGTATTACATCTCAAAATTTCAGTTTCCTATTTTGGAAACTTGCATGTCTCATGTATTCCCTTTTGGTAAATGTCCATGCTCTGGGGAACTGCTCCCTTGCCCATGTGCTAATGAGAACTTCCTATCATTAGACCCAGGAATCATTGCTGTCTAATCATAACTGGTTACAAAGCAACTAGCAGGGGAAAAAAATCTCTTAAGAAGAATGCTGGTGGTGTTTGGGAGCAGATCCTGCTTTCCAGTTGCCACCTGACATGGGACTTACAGGGTAAAACATCCAAAGCCTGCCCTGCCCCCACACCTGTCCCCCAACCTGAGTAAGGCACAGGGACTCACCTTAGACTCCCCACACACACGATGGGCAGCACAAGATCTAGGCTGGCTCATCACATTATCTAACCACACACTGAGCAGAACTGCCCATGCCCATCCCATTATTTCTCTGTCTCTGTTTCCCAAAGAGACATATGAACATATTTTGGTTGTCTACTCCTTCAGAAGGAACTATTGCTGGACAACTGTGATGAGACATCTTCAGATCCTTTGGGCTGCAAGTGCTCAAGTCTTCTCCAGGCGGAAATCAACAGATGTGAGTTAAGTGCAGCCAGGGAAACAGGACTTCAAGTGGCTTGCTCTAAGTCAGCAAAAGAGAATTTATGAGGAAAAACATGCCTGAAACCTGGACTAGCTCAGCTCCACATGTACACTACACCTCTACCAAGCAACAATTTTTCTTAGGGCCATGGTCTAGTTGATTGGATAGGGCTGGGTGATAGTTTGGACTGGATGATCTTGGAGGTCTCTTCCAACCTGATTGATTCTATGATTCTATGATTCTTTGACCAGGGGGAATGCATAAAACCAGTACTGGATGCAAGATACCCTGTGGTTCAAGCAAGTCCTGCATGCTAAACTGAAAACCACTCTGTCTGACCCACAGCTCCTGGTAGATCTCACCAGGAATTTGCATGTGTGTGTGTACAAAGAACACAGTTGTAATGCATACAGGGCATGTGGCATGATTCCTCACTGCTCACTGACCTACATAGTCATTTATACCAGACTGGGATGGAAACAAAGCACTAATTTGGGAGCACAGCACTGCCTCTTTGCCCAGCTGTAACAGATGCTGCATGCCACAAGGAAGGGCAAGGCCAGATGCACACAAATATCCAGACACCATCCTTCCCCACGTGTGTTGATCTAAACTGGAGTAGATTTTTCCTGTGTTTGAAGTCAAAATGCCAGTGTTTTAAAAGAGAAAAGCAAAAGAGCAGCTTAAAGCCATAAAATAATACATCACAGCAAAAGACTGACTAGCAGAGGAAGAATAGCAGTGCTGGAGGGCAGGACTGAAAGCCATTAGCAGAGCTTTGTGAGGATGCTGGCACAAGCAGTCACTCACATCACATATGACATCGCCAAGGCTTCCAGCCTGTCTGTTTAATGAAGGTTAAATTGCTCCCATAGGCTATATCTACATGGAGGATTTTCTGAAATCCTCACCAGCCTCACTGAAATGAAGCTCCACCAGCACCAGCAATACTAGTACTTTGTTGCTAATCCTGCTTAAGCAAGGTTATAAAAAATTATGGTAAAAATCCCAGTCACAGCAACATTCAGGCTGCCATGAAGCTACAATGATCAGCAGAACCAGGGCTTGCAGGAAGACACAATATTTATTAATAAACCAGTACTTTCTGTTAGTTATTCCTGGAAAAAACTAATCAGGGGTAATATCTGTAGGAGGACAAAACACTGGCAATGAAACCTATTAGATTAATGAGCCCAAACTTTGCCTCTGTAAGAACAGGCTGAAGTGAAGAGTGTTGCTGTCTACTCTAGGCAGGCAAGCAGCAGAAAAAAACCTTTAAAAGAGGTAAAAGAAGGTGAGAAGTTTGTTGAAGAAAGCAGTCACTATGCCGAACAGAGATAGTGTGGGATGACATTATGAATAGAGGAATTGCTCCCCCCAAGGTACCAAACATCCCTTATGTCCTGCTCTAATGAGTTAAGCCTGGCATCTCAGATCCTGACAAATTAGTGGAAGGCTTTCTGATTTATTGATACACTGGAAGACAGGGCACAGGGCCAGCTGACTGAAAGCAAACAGACCTGCAGCTGCCAAGATGCTAAATCACAGGGTGTACACATGGAGAGAAGGTTTATCATTGTAAATACCTGGCAGCATTGTTTATTGATCCAGTCCTCTAAGAGTATTAGATGCTGCCACGTTGTAATACTGATAGAGAACAGGTTGCATGACAGTCCTGTGGTGCTGCTGTTCTAGGGGTGAGGCAGCTCAGCAAAGCATGCATCACGCTCCACACGTACCGTGGCACTGGTTCCTGGCAGCAGCAGGGTGGACCTGAAAGCTTCATGGTTGACACTTTGCTCTCACTGAACCCTGAAAGAAAGACTAGTAGCTATGAGCTCTCTGGCCATAAGGTTATCTGTAAGGTGATCATTTCATTCACTCTCTGCCTTTTTAGATGAGTGCTGCTGGCTTTTTTTAAATGCACATGCTAAGAAAATATGCCCCATTCAGTCTTTAGCTATTCCCCCAAACTCAAAAAAAAAAGTGCTCTCTAAAGTCCTTACTCTGAATTTTTGCTCTGGATAGGCTTTAGAATGATTAAACAGCTTTGGTTTAACTAGAGAAGGAGTAAAATTTGTGTGACAGCTCCCTGGCAGTGTTGAATGTGCTGTAGCATTGGCAACTATTCCCTGCTGAAGCATGGCACAGTGACTACACCAGAGTGCAAGTTATCACTACCTTAAAATGAAAATTAGAAGGGTTTGATCTAGCAAATGTCACACCAAGCAATTTAATGTTGGAAAATATGTTCTGACATCTTGACCCTCTCCTCTTATATCTGAGATCCTCCTTCTAACATATTTTTGACCTAGGTTGAACAAAGAGAGAGATCACACCTCCACATCCCTGCCAGTAAGCAGGACCCTGCCTCTCAGTGCTAACCCTGCTGCCATAGATCCAGCCAGGAGATCACTTGCAGATGTAGATGATGCCAAGAGCAGGAGGTTTAGGGGAATTTTGCTGAAAATGTGACATTTTCTTCAAAAAGATCCACTTCCTCAGTGATTTTCACTTCTCATCAACTTTTGCATAGCTTGCATTTTCTAAAGTTGGCAATAGAGTTTGCCCTGCTTTTTTTGTGACCTAACCAAATTTGTGACCAAACCTTTCCATCCTGTAACCAAACATATAAGCTAAAGGTTTATCATTTAACACCAGCCCAAACAGAAGGGCACTCATGTTGTTTGGAGAGATGAGCTGAAGTGAATTATAAGCGATCACCTTTTCTGAGGGCTTTCTATATCCTTAAAAGTAGATTGCAAGGAATAAAATGATCTTAAAGTAAATAAATCCACAGCAAATAATTGAAACTGTACCAGTTCTCAATCTGCAGAAGCAGATACCAGCAGCTTTTGTCTGCATCTATGTGACTGAAAGAAGCTGTGTTACTGCCTTCAGGGTTTTGCACTTTTAAATGGCCATGACAAATGGAGCCAGGGTGCCAACGAAAACATCAGCGCAAGGAACTGTGGTGAACTTCGTGCTACATCAGCAACACAGCCATATCTTGAGTCTTCTGACTGGTTTGAAAAACCTCAGGCATCACAGACAACAACTACAGCTTTGCCACAAACCTGACTCTGATCCCAGCAAAACTGAGCTGTACCAGTAACATTTTGGAAAGGCTGTCAAAGCATTTTCTTATTTTTTAATTAGCTTCTGCAAGAAGTCATGGTTTACAGCTGCGATTCAATACATCCAGGGTCTGTTCCCAGTTGGGGAAGGGACAGGACAGGCAGCTCCAGGCCTCTGGCTGCAGCCCCTCTGCCCAACTTCTGTAACCTTTAAATGGGTACAATACTTGCTGCTCAGGGGTGACACAAGACCTAATTAGATCTTTGCAAGGAGCCCACCGCCCCTCCAATGAATTGTGCGAGAGAAATTAATAGTATTATCATATGGGTAATGAGCTCTCACAAGACAGGAACTCCTTTGTTCAGAGAAAGGCTTCTTCAGCAGCAGCCAGGTTCCAGCAGAAGTTTATTAGAGAAAAGTCAGTCTTGCTCATCTCTGTGTAACTGAGAATATATTGCTTTATATTAGAAGGATTTATCTGCAATGCATTGCATTCCTCGGAGTCTTTACCTTTAGGGAAAGCCTTAGGAATAACTCCTTAATGCCTAATTTTGTTATGAAAATGAACTTTAGCTATCTTATGAATTGTTTATCTTAAAGCTGCACAATCACTCTGAATATAAAAGTCTAGTGTTAATCAAAAGACTGCAGAATCTCAAGTGAGTAGATGAATATTGAAAAGATATGAGGGACATTCTGCTTTTCTGATTCTTTTCCACTCATGCCCATTTCTCATATGAAGAAGAACAAGAGTATAATTGTATTGCAACCTGTTATTGTGATACAGAGGAAGCAATTACTACATGTATACAAAAAGATCATTAAATATTTCTACCAGTAACCACAAATCATGGTAAAAATGTATTACCATTATGTTGTATTTTCATTACAACCCCCACAAGAAATTTAGTTAACAATTAATTCTGGCAACAGCATAAGGAAATGGAAGCAGAAGATAATTTTTCACCCTCATAAGCAGACAATGGGAAAGCAAGTGACAAAAAGTAACTGAAACTTTGTAAGTTGTTAGCCAGTAAAATAATATATGCAGACTCAAGTGACAATAAGGTTTGCAGCCACACAAGTGAGAGGTGAAGCTGTGTTGATGCAGAGATGACTTCTGCATGCTGAAGAGGTGAGGCAATCAGCCCAACCCTCTGTTTTTCACAGCTCCACATTGCCACCTGCACTGGCACTTCAGGTCAAAAGCTCCAACTGCTCCAGCATCTTGGGTTAGAGCTCTGATTGCTCACAGTCCAGGCCAGGAGACAGCTGCTAGGAAACTCTTGGGGCAAATGGTTCAGAGTCATTCAGTGCTGTCTCTCTCAAAGTGCACTTTGCATTGCTGCAGTGCACTGAACTGCCCTGTTTCTCCACTCCCTTCTGGCTGGTGGTTGCTGCCAGTGCACTCCGGTCATGGAGAAGACAAGGACTGGAAAGCAGCTACACTCTGTTTCACCTCCTTTCCCCAACGGGTGGAGCACCTCTGTCTTCCCAGAAATGTGCTAGTTCAGAGCAGAACATCTGTGGGGTCAGCAGAGGGAAGTGGGAGTGGGAGGGACTCCGGTAACTTCAAAGTGGGTTAGTGGAGAAAGAGGTTTTACAGCAAACAGAGCAGTGCCAGAGGAGAAACTCCTAAGCCTCAGGAGGTGAGGAGGATCCTGAGTAGACCTGTAACGATGTCTTGCAGCATCCAAAGGGCAGCAATGTCCCAGGCACAGGTCCCAGCCTGCCAGTGAGGTCTGCTGCTGCTGCTCAAGGGAGAGGTGGAGAGAAGACCTCCAGCTGCTTAAGAGTAGTTGTCAGGGTTATCAGTGGATATCCTGTGACAATGCCTAGTTAACTGGTAGGGTGCAAGATTTACATCTTTGCCATTGTTATAGTGCAGAATGAGAAAAAGCTAAACTCTTTCTCCTCTGAAATGTTAAGTAGAATAGAGAAGTAGAGTAGAATAGAAGAGAACTGCTCACAGCATGATTACTTAACCAGGAACTCCAGGCAGTTATGAAACAGATATAAAACCATGTTCTGGGGCTTCTGAGGTTCCACACACCTTAATCAAAGATAAACCAGAGGGATAACAGCACTTGAGCCACCAACTTAGCTTCATTTGCAACTGAAGACAGACATCACCACAAAGTGCTTCCCTTTCCACTGTTTATTTCCACCTGGTGTGTAATGTGTCATAACTACAAAACTTATGGCCTGCTCCAAGCCATGTAATCACTGCAGCAAAAAGTGACATGAACAGAGGAATTGAGTGCACCCTCAGCAGGTTTGCAGATGGCAGCAAGCTGTGTGGCACAGTCGACTTGCTAGAGGGCAGGGATCCATCCAGAGGGACCTGGACAGGCTGGAGAGGTGGGCCCAGGCCGACCTCATGAAATTCATCAAGGCCAAGTGTAAAGTCCTGCACCCTGGGTAGGCACAATCCNCTGTACTAGTGGGAGGTGTCCCTGCCTATGGCAGGGGGTTGGAACTAGATGATCCTTGAGGTCCCTTCCAATCTTACCATTCTATGATTCTATGATTAACAAGAGATCAGTTTCAGATCAGCATTTTAGCAGAGTTCAGCTGTGATCTTCCCTATTTTCTGCATATCTATAATTAAATTTAGCACCTGCAGCATGACTGCAGTCCTCTACTCATGTATATGCACATCAGATAAAGAGAAAGCATGTCTGGATTGCTTCTTTACTGTTCTGCAAGGAATCAGCAACTGGAAGGAAAGGTAACTGAGCTTGGTACCACTGAGATGGTAAAAGCTGCCACTTCAATGTGGATAACACCTAGCACTGGCAAGTTTCCTGGTGAGTTTTATAACTTGGAGGTGACAACCTCTGGACCCAGCTCTTATTTTCCTATCTTCATCCACCAGAAAGTGCTCTGATTTCACCAGAATTAAGATAGCAGTATTCATTTGGTATAGCACAGAATACAATACATCTCTCTAGTACATCCAATACTTGAATTTCCAATAAACTTGTTTAAAATTAGATCAATGTAATGGGGTCTACACCACATTAACAGAGACATAAGCATAGAACTGGAGTTTATGAGCTTTTTTTCTGAATCTCTATAGCTGTTTCACATCTCCATAGCTACTGCCAATCTCGAAGACATGCAAAAGTAGACTACATAGACAAAAAGGTGTTTTCCTTTTGCCAGCAGTTACTGCCAACATTTAAGCAGGCAAATACTAGGTAATACCTATGACTGACATCTCTCTGCTTGGAAAACAGTCATCACCTGAGCAGAACGATTTCTGCTCTTACAAAAAAGCACACTATTTGCAAAAGCAGTTCTTCTAACAGATGTGGTAGAGAAAAGGTTAGTAGGGCAACAGCTGAAAACATGAGAGTATTTATTTTACAGCATTTTTCCAACCTCCTACTCAGTCTACTTTTGAAAGGAAGTTCATGAGCAGAAATGCTGTCTTCTTATTTAGCAGTTATTTTATGTATACATTCCTTGTAGTTATTTCATTTATCCCTTTCTAAATCCTTGTAAACAACGTGTTGTAGGCTGCAGATTTCAGATTCTGCAGTAAAAAATTACAGCAAAGCTTTTTTTTTTTTTTTTTTTNTTTTTTTTTTTTTTTTTTTTTTTTTTACTGCCATGTAAATGGAGTCTCATTATCTGTTTCTTTCATGCTTAATGAAAAGAACAAGACTATGCTTAGTTATATTCATATTTCCCAAAACCATTTAGGTTCTTCAGGTTTGTATTTTGGTGATTCAGTTGACAGCTTCTTTCTCTGAGTCATTAAAAACATTGCCTCAGCATGTGAATACTGCTGGAGGTATCAGCTTTAATACTGAACAAAACACAAAGTTCTCAGCACTCCAAGACTAAAAAAGTACCAATCCAGCTTGAGTATTTCTAGTTCTGCTTTCCTCAACCTGTATGACTGAAATGATCTTATTAGTGGTCACTTGAATGCTTACATTTTCGTGTTCAGCTGACATATATCTGATGACTGCCCTGTTCCACCCAAGAGCTGTAGAAGAGGAAGCTGTGCAGAGATGCCCTTGGAGTCAAATCACTATGTCCATTAAGATATCACCCCATACAATTCCATGGCTTTGTTGCTGGCTTTAATTACTGAGTGGATTGAACAAACTAAGCACTCTAGCAACCTGTTATTAAGCTTACCTGAAAACACAGCTTAGTATCTATTAGAGGCGTGACCAACTGTGTTTCAGAAAAACATCTAAATGAGAGCAACTCCTCCCCTTCCAGCCAGTCTCACCTCACCTCTGCTGATCCGTCACACCCTTAACATTTTAAGCTGAGTAAGATGAAACTACTGAGGAAACCATGAGTTATAAGTGATTCAGCATCAGGTTAAAAAGAAAAGGATGGTGTCCTTGCTCCTTTACTACTGTGCTCTACACAGCAGCTCCTTTCTTCCGTCACTACACTGGCCATGTTTGCTTGGTAGCCTTGGAGTCAGTTCAGTTAATAGAAAACATGCCTGTATGAACTCACCTTCCTGAGTACGTGCTGCTAGTAAGTGGTTGATACAGCAGCTTTTGCAGAGTTGGTGGGAAGTGAGTTTACTTAGGCAGGACTTCCACAGTCATTGACCATGAGCACTCTCACTGCAATGGTGTCAGCACACCAGCCCAGCAAGGACCAATAAAACCCTCCTGCTGTGATAAGCATTTGATTCTTGCAAAAGTAGGTCACCTAGGAATACAGACTGCCAGAAGCACAGACAGTCAAATAAACAACTTCTGGATGTGTGTGCCAGAATGGGGAAATAACGTAAAAAACAAGAGCAGTAATTCAGTGGGAGAAATAATCCTGCTGCTCCAGGATTCCACTTGCCACATTGAAATCATTGTGAATATGCTCAATGTGTACATGACTGAGTTCCCAGGACTTAGTTCTGCAAGGCATACAGCACTCCTGTCCAATGCTCCAAGCACTGGTTTTCCTGTAGAAGCTCAGGTGTTTGGAAGAGTCCAAAATTTAAACCAATCTTGCTAGTGCAGATACTTCCTAAAAATGAAAGACCTGCAACACATGAGTTAATTACTTCTCACCTGCTTTCAACAGAAACATAAATTACTGATGTGACTGATTACAAGATTGCAAGAGCACAGTTAAAGCTGATATATCACACTTACTCACAATCCCTTTGGAATAATAAAAGATAAAGATAACAAGGTAAACATACTTTATTTATTTATATATTTGTTGACTAAACAAAACAAACTAGATTATTTTTGTTGATATTAATTTAATATTGTGATGTTTTGGGAGTTGCCTGCCTCCTCCGCACTTTATAAAAGCTCTCAGACTAGACTCAGCCAGCTGGAAGTTAAGGACTGAAGCTCTATTTACAGATTAGCACAATATACAAGCAGATATATACACAATGTACATGAATATTTACAGAAATATACAAGTTAAAGGTAATACAGAAACACAACACCCTTCCCAGAAATCAGAGTCCTCAGGAGGGGTTCCCAACCCACCCTTCCACCTCCTTCCCACCCCTTTACCTTACCTAGGGTTTGCCTTACATGCAAGGTGAGTTTGGAGGATCAGCCAGGGGGGTTAGAAGCAGAGTGGTTAGTTAGGTTAGCAGAGAGGCCAGCAGACAAAACCCACAGCTAGAGAGACCAAGACTCTCTGTGTGTTATCTATGTTTGTGTCCTTGTTCTTCTACACCTCAGCAAGCCTATGAGTGAAGCAGACATTCTCACTGTTTTCTTTTCACAGCCTGTAATATAATTCTTTTCATTAAAATATTCCAATTAGCCTCAAACCAGCACAGATATGGATTTTATTATTTAAACACTTCAACACTTACAATTGAACCAATGATCTGCATTAAGGCGTAAACTCAACACATTCTATTAACGTAAATACAAGTTATGGTCAAGCAGTCCCTGCTTGCTGCTGAAGGTGAAAAGGAAAACCATTTTGCTGGGGCCACTGTCAGGGAAACACATGGAACTGGAGTTTTTGGGCCAGTTTTTGGAAACAGCAGCCTTGCCTACAGATACAGTGTATTCAGTCTACTCCAATTTAGTACCAGGTAAATTAAAATAACTAGTAACTAATTAGTTAATTTTAAGTTGGACATTTCTCCTGTGCTGGTGTTTTAAGGAGCAAAGACAATTGATTTCTGAGCTTCAGACAGCTGAGGAGTTGCCACCATAGGTCACAGAGCATACATTTGAGTCTGGCTGGATTCAACGATTCAAGGTAAGAGTTGTGAAGTGTTGCAACTCCACCTCACTCTCTCCAGCGCTCCTTTAGGAGTCTGATTATGACAGCTGATCCTGCAGATGCTACTGGAGGCATCCTCACAGAACAGTGACTGCTGCTGAACTGGAGTGAGCCATGGTTTTGACAGATGTTCACGCAACACACTGCTTGAATCAATAAAACCTACTGGTCCAAAGTCAACTTTCCACACAGAAAATAAACTGAGGTCAGTGCATCCCCAGTCTGGTTAATCCGCAATCCAGGCAAGTCACGTGTAGATAACTGAGAATTGATTTCCACACTGAAATGGTAGACAAATGACTACAAACTGTCCATTCAATTTACAATATACAAGGAAAACCACACATTTTAAATTATTATCAGTGATAAACAATTATTGTTTCATTTTTAAAAAATACAGAAACAAAAGAAAACAAAACAAAAAAAACCCACACAACAAAACAGAAATATCCAAAATAAAAGATAATGAAGTGGTTTATTTAAGGCATGGCTTCTTGTTTGCTGATTCAAAAAGCAAAGCACTGCTACTAAGACAGATAAAGAAGCCTGAGCTATCTCACCATATCCAGCATAACTAGACACAGATTAGGGAAAGAGCAGAGAAAAGTGAGTTTACACCAGCTTTGGATCCTCTCAATTCAGTTTTCTCAGGAGACAAAATAATGTCTGGTGGCTTTATCACATGGAGTAAACAAAGAAAGAAAATAGGAAATCCATTTGAAACATCTATGCCTTAGGCATTTGGGGAGGGGGGGAAAAAAAGAAAAAAATGTGTTTATAGGCAGAGAAGGTCACTAGCAACACTGATACACCAGCTAATAGATATTAAGGTTCACTGTCATAGATATTAAGGTTCACTGCATTTTCTTTTTTCTTTGGTTTGTGTTGACACCTACTCCATGGGCCTGTGGGCCTAGGAAGGAGAGAAGATTTCTGTGCATTAGTTTGGAATAAAGAACCAAATCTAAGTGTTTACTACAGAGAACTCAGATACATTATGCAGACACAAACATTAAAGAAATGCCAATAATTCCCACAGTGTTTGTTACACTGTTATCTCAAACATCAGTTGAAGTAATAGTTATCTGTAAAATGTACAATTAGTGTCCACTAAAACACTCATAGCAGATGTAAGTCTTTAGGAAAATTGCAAATTTCCTTTTCATTCCATGGATTTTTTTCATGAATGAATCTTTTGGAACAACCCCAGGTTTTTTCTTTTCCCATTGAAATTTTTTGTTAAAGGGTATTTCCTAACACAAAGCACAATGTTAATGAACTCCCTCAGCAAATTAGATTGTGGACTTTAAACAAGTTAAACAATTTCAAGTGCAAGTTTAACTTGTGCTTGTGAGGAAAGTTGTTGGGCAGTCAGGCATTTCTGACTGGCTGACAATCCAAATACCTGGCATTCATGATGAAACTTCTCTTGTGAATGGAAAAGAGTCAGCTTTAGCAGATCCATGTAGGTGATTATATTTATAAAAGGATAAATTTCTTCCCCATCCTCATGAAAGGAGGGGAAGCACAGTCTTGGGATATTACTGTGTTCATGAAAGGACAGTAATATCCCAAGAATAAGTAACAGGGCAAACTCTTCCTGCTCACCTCAAATAAACATTCATAGTAGGGTCAATGTAATACATGTATCATCCAGGTTTGAAAGCTCTGTCCAAATCTTCAGGCAAAACTAGATGGAAGTGTTCAGAAAACACAGTAACAGTGGCATAGAGGTCTGATGGAGGGTGAGAAGTGTTCTAGGATATTCACACACATGCCACCAGTGCCACTAAATGCTGTACCCAGAGAAAAGGCAAGACTTGAAGAAGGAACTGATTTCCATGCATGGCTGCCAGAGGATGAGGATTAGTTGCCACTGTGCCATTACTACAGATTGTTTACCACAAGAAACAAGAAAACACTGTAGAAAAATACAATTGGTAATACTGATCTCAAAATCACAAGGAAGACTGTATGTATTTAATACATTAAGTGATATCAAGATGGGGAAAGGAAGTGGTACAATTTTCAGCCTGCTTTCTTAATGAAAAAAGAGATTTATTCAGCCTTGCTGCTGTCTAGTATTCACTTTACTTGCTCTATACCTTTAAATAAATTTAACCTGATTTTACAACTAGATAAAGGTCACCAAGGAAATAAAGTTCAAGATGTTTTCAGGATGAAGGAAACAAGGAGAAACACAGAAACATACATGTCTTTTGATAAATTGCAGTTACACGTGACTCAGAGAAATACTCCACACGAGCTTGCAAGAATCTGCAAAGGTGCTTACAAAGACCCAAACAACAGGAAAAGTTACAGTCAGTTTGCCATCAGTTGACAGGGGTAAGCTCACAGGAAACTATTCCACACCATCCTTGTGAAACGGTTTGGTGGTGAACTCAACTAAACCACATTTCCAAGAAGGAGAGGCAAAGCAGGAGGAGGTATGACTGATCTTAGCAGACTGTCCTTCTGTAGCTGCTTATTCTCACTCTCCATGCCATTCCTAAAGATGGATGAGAAGTTGATTAGATCAGAGGAGAAAACAGCAAGGCAATCTGTGTTACCCAGCTCACATCCCCATTCTACTTCCCAGAATGATTACCGAGGAAAATTTGTGAATGCACAGTAGGGACTGATAAGAGGAATGACTATGCAGGAGTAGAGATACAGCTGACTACCTGGTCAATAAATTCTGGCTCAGAGGCAATCTGAGCTTGAATACACACATTGTAAAGGCAGACAAATTCTGGGACCTGCAATAAACGGAAAAGTGGATGGCCACACTGTGGTAATAGATGACTTAAAACAGATTGAGAAGTTTAACTCAATCAGAAGGGATACATTGCACCACAATTACTATCAGGGAACCCAGGGCAACTAATAACAAAGTAAGATATCAGGCAGTGTAAGAGCATCAGAGCTTTGCCCTATAAATCAAAACTATAAAGTATTCCTATTTGGTTTTTTAAGACAAGAGTAAACAGATGAATCTTGAAGAAATATGAGAATTCCAAACAAGACAAGTAATTGTTAATAAAGTGAAACATATAAATTAAAAGTTTTTTTCTTAGATTTACAGACACTTGTTCCCTCCAGACATGTGTGAAGCAACAGCACTATGAATAAATCAGCTCTAGGCAGGATAAATCAGCTCACAGTAAGCTCCAGGTTTTCATAGCTAGAGCTACATAAAAGCTGAACTAGGGTTAGATCTACACAACACCTTAACTGTGGAGTTTGTTTTCACTTTTCCTTATGTCATAACTACTTTTATCCACAGAAAGGCTTAATTACCCACTAACAGCCTCTTCAGTCATATGTTTTCATTGCAATCTGTTCATATGTGTGTCCCTCTTTATAGTGCACTTTGTAGCTCAGCTAGCGATAACACTTGCAATACTCACCTGGTACAAGGTATTTATTACAGATACAAACACATCTTCCATGGGCAGCACAAGCTTGCAATTTTCCAAACAGCTTCAAGCATTTGGACCTATTAATGTTCATTTAAGAAATCACTACCTCTGTGGAAAACTCACTCGTGACATCCAAAGCCAAGTTGGTAAAGAAATAACTTGGTTTTCAACAGGGCTAAGTCCCAGTGGAAGTCAGAAACTTTTCAACATGAAGTCATAGGATCATAGAACCATTTTGGTTGGGAAAGACCTCTAAGATTGTTGAGTCCAATTGTCGACCTAGCACCACCACAGTCATTAAATTGTGCCCCGAGGTGCCATGTCTACAAGGCTTTTTGACCACCTCAAGTGACTTTAACTCCCTGGGCAGCCCTTTCCAGTGCCTGACCACTTTCAGTAAGGATTTTTTTCTTAATATCCAATCTAAACCTTCTCTGGTATAATTTGAAACCATTTCCTCTTGTTCTACCACTTGATATTTGGGAGAAGAAACCAACACCTACCTTCACTTACAACCTCCTTTCAGGTAGTTGTAGTCAGCTACAGTCAGTCAGGCAATTTCCCCTTCTTGTTTGCAATCATAGGGCCTCCCAATTGGAAAATATAGTCCATTGGTAATTAGAAATAAATATGGATGTGACTGTTATTTATACTAAATATACTTCATACTGTCTGATCATAAGTGGCCTTGCAGTCATCAGTTTCATTTAAGCCTTGGCATTGCTGGGTTGGTTGTAAAAGACCATTTATGTCAACAGGAATCCTGCCCATTTTGTCTTCTCCGTATGCAAATATTTATCCAATTAGACGGTTAGTTCCACCCCAGTATGAACAAACACAAACAATTGCTCATAGCATTCCAGAGAAACAACACAGTGCAAGAACAAAGATTTCCACATGCAAACATAGGCAACAAGCTAACCACAAAGCAGCAAAAGCAGCAGATTTTTAAATGACAAAAAATAGAAACGAGTTCTCTTTGACATCATGCTACTTATTCAGAAGTAAGAGATAGATGCCTGTCTGACTTTTCCAGCTGAGCTTCCTCCAGTGAATGTGAGAAAATTAAACACATTTTCAGTTGAATAGGTGCCATGGCTGACTGATGAGAAGACCAATAGGCTCTCGAATGAGATGCAGAGACTTTTTTAGCTTCTCAGATGGGCCACAAGGCCATTATACTTTGAGGCATTTTATATTTGTTCCTTCTGTTTCCTCTGACAAAGTTGTCATTCTTTATTCTGTTTGTTTCTCACTTGCTAGACGTGAGACAAAAGAAACTAATAATGCCCAAGAGGTTAATGTCTGTTTGCCACAAGACCTTTTTGCAATCTTGGTCTCTGCAATAGACAGGAAGGCATCAATCTCACCTTTACAGATGTTGTGAACATCTGACCTTGTGAGGCAATACACACACAAACCTGACCAAACAGTGAATCCTGGGTAAGCTCTGGACCTGTAAGCCATTCTATGTGGTAACAGGGTAGACATGTACAGTTGCTACAGAGCTACTTTGCTTATTTATGAATGAAGAAAGCAGAAGCTTTTGCTGCACTCGGAGGAGAGAAACAGGCATCTCCCAAGGCCAGTGCAGACAAATGGGGATCTCAGCATCTCTCTGCAGGTACTATTTCCCCCTGCTCTCTCCAAGGACAACTGAAAGCAAAGGCTACTAACTTCAGTGCCTCTAGTAAATGTGTTTATCTGAGCAAACTGACGGGTATGGTGCATGCTCCTAAACATGCACATTATTCTTCTTTGTGTTTTGAACTCCCTCAACATAAGTACCACCACAAAGTAAGCCTGAACAAGCGACTGAAGCTGGTAGCATGCAACTCAAATCATTAACAAAATGAAATTTGCAGAATTCTGGCCTAGCATCTGATTTAAAACTAATCTGCTATCATGATCTCTAAAATTTACTGTGGCACATTTGAAGCTGTTCTGTAAGGTTCAATCCTGCGTTACAATAACAGCAAGTTACATTAGCCTACAACTAGTATAATTTAGCACATAATTAGGCCCTTTGAATTTGCATGCGAGTGGCCTGATCTCATTATTACAAGTGAAGTCTGTTCTTTTGAGTAAAAGCTAAAGGGTTTTAAGTAAAGCTAAAGCTTTAAGTAAACACATTTTTCAGCATAACCTAGTTTCATCAGTTTCTAAAGTATTGCTACAGGCAAAGTCGCAGGCTTCCTACATGCTGCACTTTTTAAACTTTAAAGTTCAGCTTGGCAATCTGAAAACATACCTAACAGCAGTTCTTGCCACCTAGGTACAGTGAATTGCATTTAAGAGTACTGATGCAATCAATGAAATGGGAAACAAGATTTTGCCTGAGAAGTGGCAATGTTCACATTAGTTATCATGGTGCCACATGAAAGCCATGCTTTCACACCACACCATGCACTAGTGCATGCGCATGCTCTCTCTCCAATGCTTTTCTCTGCATTGGTCTTCCTGGTTGCCTTGTGAGCTTCACACTGGAAAGCTTTTCTCAGTGTCCTGTTCAAAACCAAGGCTGTTCTCTGAATACAAATCTGCAGCATGATGGGAGAAAAAAAAAGGTATTGCTTGCACTTCACAGTGAGATGATCTCTATGTGTTCACACCCTCAAGATGGCAGCCTGGAAGAAGCACTGGTAGCACCCAGGCACCTCCTCTCACCTCATTCATGCAGTCATAACATTGTCCCGGAAGATGAACTGCAGATACCTTCTTTTTAAAAGGACTACTGTTTTCAAAGCTATGTGAATTGGACAGAATGATCCCACATAAAATGCTCTGGAAGAAACTGTTTCCCACATGACAGTAATAGTTCTAGAGCTCTCAGCCAGAATTTGAGATGAAGACATACAGATATAACTGAAGTGTGTGATACTGAATCTATTCTTGGTAGCCACAGCTCTGTTATTTATAGTTATTACCATGGTAAGGGCATGGAATCAAAGGGCAGAGCAAAGAGATTTAGACCTTGGCTATCTCACCAGCCTCATCGAGGCTGCAGCTGGCTCTCCTGGATGGGAACATTCCTTCTACCTGATATGGTGAAAAGGATTTGGAAAATGAGGATGCTGTGAAGCTCCTTCCTCTCCTCTCCTGTGTAACTGCACATTCCAAGATGAATAGCTACAGGACAGTGTCATTGCAGGTCTCCCTACTGCAGCACGATAAAATCATGAGCTTTAAGCATGTATGGGGAGCAGGAGTAATTCCTTCGCAATGGCTTCACGGTTAACTTGACAAGCTAGCATATGAATTCCAAAACCATCTTCAGGCACATATGACAACAGTAAGTGGGAAGGTTGCCATCGTGAGAGGACAAAAAGTGCTGGAACTGTGTACCAAAAGATGAGGGCTGTGAGAGGAAGATAGCTCACACTGCACCCCTTGAGGCAATTTCATTTTTATCCTGTATGGAAATGACCAAGTGTCAAGTCACTAAACAAGTGAAAAAACACTTGAGCTTACCATCAGCTGTGGACACACTTGTACTTACACCTTGGAGAAGCCCTTTCATAAAACCTAATGTTGTATAGGGATCAGTGACAAGCATGTACCTCATTTTCTTCAAGCAAGTAATGTTTCCATCAAGAAATAAATGCATATAAAAGACAATGTTCCTTCTGTGTTTTTTTTTAACATGACACCTCTTTTTATTCACATTTTCTTTAGACTATCATAACTTGGAATACTATTATTATAAGAAACTGGCCATCCCTTCATATGACCATTGACTAAATAATGACTTACAAAGGCATTAGAGACAATAATTTTATTTTCAAGAAACACACCCCTTACAGTACCCAGCTTTTTCCATCTCACATAATGTATTAAAAAAAAATAAAAATTGTGCAATTCACTTCTAATTAGTCTCTTTAAATATTTGGAGGTAATATAAATATCTAAATGTCAATATAGCAAGACCAAAATTCCATCAGTTTTTAACCACACCTGGGTAGAACAGCTTGCCTTCAGTAACATTGCTCAAGCCTACTCTCATCATAAAAGCAGCAATATTTTTTCAGTGCTATAACCAGTAAGTAGTATTTTTTCATAATGAAGTTTAGATTACATCATGGTCTTGAATATCAAGTACAGATGCAACGAGCTCACAGAGTTCAATGAACATGCAGAACATGGGCAATGAATGAAGTTGAAACCAAGGCAAAGACACTGTCTTTGTGTCAGGACAGAGGTTCATTGACAGCAAGTCAGGTCCCACAGCTGCATGGAGGATGTTGAATAGCTAATGATGTGATAGTTAGACAAATTTATAGACACTTGAAGACCACAGCCTACATATAATTGTTCTTTCTGTTTTGCTCTGGTAAGAAAAAAGCAGCCACAGAAATGTCAGAACTAAACAAAAAAATTTCAACTAACATTTGTCATCTACCTACTACATTACTATTAACACCACAAAGGCAGAGCTTTGTTCAGATATCCTAAGGTTTAGTTTCCACAGACTACATCTATAGTTTCTCACCCTCAGATCACATAAAAGCAGCCAAGTTAAAAGTTCTGCTCACTGTGGATGACTCACATTGTTATATACTAACCACCAACACATTTTGTTTCACACCTTTCTTTTACGTTTGAAGTGTTCTGGCTAGGGTTTGCTTTGTTCAGAGACTCTGCATTTTGCACACTGTTTATTGTACCATGTAATTATTCCCTGTCCTGCTCTTTTTTAGCTCTTAATGAGCTCCTGCACTGGAAATTGAGCAATTTCACAAAACTGACCTACAGAACTCACTATACACCACTTATTATCAAGGTGCCTCTGAGAAGGCACCATGCGACCTGCAGGCTTCACTGCACGTTCCTGAGAATTCACACACCTACACTGAAGACACTGGCAACACAAAGAACTCAGTCTGATAAACTGCTGCTGATGTCAAAAGATTTTTTTGAACTCTTGTACACAAGGTTGGCACCAGGAATCAAACAATGCATGTCACTAAATCCTTTTATGGAGACACGAGAGATTAAGGCTTAGCTTATGGCTGGGAAGGTTTCTATTGTCTGTATCAATAGGAGAAATTCTTGAAGGTGAATAAATTCTAAAAACGTCTCCAGTGAAGCAGAGGGAAAGCAGCTTTAGGCACAATACAGGTCTTGCTCTGTGATTCTCTACCACTGCCTTCTGAAACTGCATCAGCAGCCAGCTCCTTTTATTTGTAGTTTGAGTAGTGAGAAAAATAAAAACATCCAAGTATCCTAAGCTTTCCACGTAAGAGGCCCATGAAATAGCCTTTGTTAGACAAGCATGTTGCCAGAGTCCAGGACACCACAGATTAACACAGAAAGTAGGAAAGAACAGGTGAAATTATTTATTTAACCAGTAGTGATGTAGAGTACTTCCAGATTTTGCTGTCTTTGCTAAGGGAAGAGACAAAAATAACCATGTCATTAATGCTACAAAGACACATGAGCACTTCTTTCCAGAAATAACCGTTCAGCATAAAATTTCAGGCATTAATCAAAGCATGCAGAGGCCTAGTCCTTTTCAGGATTCTAAAGCAGGTAACTTTACTCTAAGCAGGTAACTTCAAGAGAAACACGCTTAAGGCCACTTTCTCAGCTCATGTAGACCTGTATTGATTCAGCTGTTTTGAGCGATGCTGCAGCCAGTTTTACCATCTTAGAACTTCGTCTCTACTGTGTGAAAGAAACCTGGAAGAAAGAAGGGCATCACCACATGATATTATGAATATTGAAAAAGGAGTATAATATGCTGCAGGAAGTAGCAAAAGAGACATACCCATGAGGAAAGGAAAAACACAGGACTAAAAAAAAAAAATCTACTTAAGAAGTTCTTTCAGGAACTAAAACTAGCAGACGCAGCACAAGGGAATGTGAACTCTGCCCAGACATTGAGAATATGGGTAAGACTCAAAGAAGAAAAAAAATTAGTACAGAAAGGTATCTTTTCAAACAAAGTACAGATGTAGCACAAGCAAGGATGAATTACATTTGTTTCCCATAGGTCAACCCCAGAAAGAGATTTCTTACAATGATGGGTTGTTTTGTCTGCGATCCACAGTCTCGCTGATAAATCTCGAAATGATTCAACAAGAAAAAAAAAAAATCCTAGGGGATGAGTTCTAGCCCTTATTTAGAGCTGCCAAAGGTATTGCTTAGCAGTCTGGGGATACAGATAAATTGCTTGTGTCAATTCAAAACCCGTACAAAGAAGGAAAATGTTACATCTGCATGTGATTTCCTGGAACAAATCAAATGTCTCCACAAAGGAACCCATAAAATGTTCATAAGATATGAAGACCGTTTTCTCTGAAAATAAACTCAAACTTATAGAGCAGGTCCACAGGGTCAAGAAAAACAAAAAGTGTGTGTGTGTGTGGCAGGGGGGAAATTAAATCACGTCCTTAAAAAACCTGAGAGCAGAATTCAAATTATTTGAGCATATAAAACTAAACCCAAAAGCTGTTTCAGCAAACTACTGAGATAAAACAGCAATGGAAACTGAGTATTTATGACTCCACACACATGTACACAGCAGTCCTGCAGCAAAGTCTGTGAGACAGGGCTGGGAGATCCCAAGCTAATCAGTATTAAGAGAAAAATACTGGGCTCTTATGTCGCTTCCAACAGTTTGTACTGCCAATTTGTCCATCACCAAGACAGTTGACTGTCATCCGAAGTCACAGTGCTCAGCAGGCTCATCTATCCTCTTTGTATCCCAGCAAGATACACAAGGGGTGGCTATATCCCAGATCACTCTTTTTAACATGCACAGGACCCACATCTTTCTATACCTTTAATTCCATGATTTTTATTTGTTAGATTTAACTCATCAATGAAAAACAAATGGAAGCATCACTGAACCATCACTGAACACCGATGGTCCATCATTCTGTCTATCATGGCCATGGCTAGAAACTACTCTTAAATCCTTAGTATCGTAGCTTGGGAAGCCATTTGGTCCTGTATTGTTTCCAAAAGAAGGCATACCTCACATGAGAAAAGCCGTGCTGGCTCCAGTGAGAAATCCATTTCTTCCTACTGCATTAACATGCAAGCCTCCGATGTGTACTGAACAGTCAGCATCTTAAAAGAAGTCATCTCCTCTAAGTCACTTTCCCAGATCCTTGCAGAACCCAGCGGATGAACTTGCATGTAACTGTATTTTATGGTGTAACTCTAGGTTGGGAACACCATGACCCAGACTCTGCCTCAGCCTGCTCAGGTTGTCAGTCAGGATCCTGGAATCTGTTACGCACCTCATGGCTGGTGCTTGGGTTTGGCACCATCTTGGTAAGCAGTCATGGGTTTGGTGGGACCTCCTGACACCATCAATTTAGAATTACAACAGCCAGCATCACCTATCCCTTGATCTTCAGGAGACACCACAGGAGACGCCTTCAACTCTCCCTATGACTAACTGCCGTTTTCCAAGGGGACAACGCTCCATAATGGGCTTGGCAAGCAGGTCAGGGCTGGACTGTGCGTGGCGCCGCTACCTTCATCATCACCAATACCACCGCTATCACTGTCACCCCTGCCTCCATCAGTACGACACCATCACCACCATCTCCATGCCCTTCAGCACGCCGAGGCGGGGCGGGCCGGCCCCGGGCTCCTCTCAGGGCTCCCCTCAGGGCTCCTACATCGGCGGGGCTGTCACTGCCGCCGCGCGCACCACCTTCCTGCCCCGCCCGCCACTGGCCGGTGGCGCCGTGCGGCCCTGCCACCGCCAGCCGCGGTGCGGGCGGGCGCGGGGCCGGCGGGTGGTGTGTCCCGCACGTCATATCAGCCGCCCGGACGCGATTGGCTGCGCTGCCTCACCCGACTGGACGCGGGCACTGGGGCTGGCGCGGCGGCTCCCGCGCTCGGCGCTCGCGCCCGGCCCCGCCCGGCGCGTCCCGGCCCGAGGGGAGGGGCGGCGGAACGGAACGGAGCGGCGGGACCGTCGCTGCCTCCGGCCGCGGGTAGGTCGGCGGCGGGTAACGTGACACCCGCGGCTGTGGGCTTATAAACCTTACGCGGAGCACAGGGCCTGCGGTGGTGAGGCGGGAGGGAGGTGGCAGAGCGGTAGCAGCCCTTTGAGGTGAGATGCCCGCGGTCCCGGTGCCCAGCGAGCAGAGGGTTGGGACGTGAACCTCGTTCCCCAGGGCGAGGAGGCGCGGGCAGAGGGTCCCTGCCTCTCTCATCCCCTGGGCCCGAGCCCCTCGGGTCACTGCAGCCGGGGGTCCCGCAGCCGCTGGGCCGGGGCAGGCGCGGCCTCTGGCCCTGTCATACTCAAGAGGGTCAGGTCACTTCGGGGCACCAGGGCTCCCGCCGTGCCCCCCGCCCGTCGGGCTGTGAGCTGTTCGCCCCGTGTTCCTGGACTGATGGTGGTGGAAGAGGCAGTGTGTGTCATAGATGTGAAAGGGGTTCTGCTGTTGGGGTTTTAACAGCCTGTTCCTGTGTATGTGTTTCAGGACGCCGGTGGAGCCAATGCCCAGATTGGAGAACTGCGCCTGGAGCTGTGCTTGCGCTGCCAGGGGAAGACACAAAACCCAGCTGGGGGACACGGCGGCTGGGCTGGCCGCCAAGGTGGGCGAGATGCTGAGCTCCTCAGTCTCCAGCCCGTCACTGACATTGGTGGGTCATGGAGCACGCAACCCCAGCACCTCCAGTGCCAGCAGCACCAGCAGGAGCAGCAGCAGGAGCAGCAGCAGCAGCACTTTAAACTTGAGTCAACACCTAGTGCAGAGGAGCGTGGTCCTGTTCGTCGTCGGCGCTTTCATGGCCTTGGTGCTGAACTTGCTGCAGATCCAGAGAAAT
Source organism: Ramphastos sulfuratus (assembly GCA_013399055.1). Lineage (NCBI taxonomy): Eukaryota > Metazoa > Chordata > Aves > Piciformes > Ramphastidae > Ramphastos > Ramphastos sulfuratus. Next base: position 62,957 of record WBNM01027966.1, on the reverse strand, counting down.
GTGACTCTGTTTCCTGACGAGGTGATTTCTACTCTCTTCTCCTCCGCCTGGTGGGTGCCCCCGTGCTGCGGGACAGCCGCTGGTGAGTTCTTGACCTCCGGGAGTGATCTGGTGTTTTTCTTCCCCATCCTCCCAAGTGAAGGAGAGGTGGTGGGTCTGGATTTGTGACCCCTGCATGTGGGAGCCTGGCCTTTCCATCACACAGCGAGTGATGTGAGCTGTCGCCTTTGGAAGGCGACTTGTGCCCGCTCCAGCTTTACCCACGTGCAGGAGCCACCCGCACGTTTCGCGTGTGCCCGGAGGCCGCGTTTTGAGTCAGTGCGCTCCGAGTGTGGCTGAAGCAGCCGGTGCGGCCTGGAAGCGCTCGTGAGCAGCTCCTGCGCTGTGGCGCGGAAGCTAGCGCGCAGACACGCTGCCGCCGTTTCTCCGGTGACAGGTTGACTTCAGCGCTGGGTTTCCACGCTCTCCGCTTCCCCTCCGCCCTACGACGGGGCATCAGTGGGCGCGGTAGGGCCGCGCTGTGCACCGCCGCCGCCTGTCTCCGCCCGCCGCCCATTGGCTGCCGGTGAACTGGTGAGAGGCGGGCGGCGCTCGCCATTGGCTGCCGACGCGAACTGGCCACGGGCTGGGCGGAAAACAAGGAAGTCACGTGCGCCGCGTGCTGCCGTCTCGGGCGCGCACCCGTCAAGTCCCGGTAGTTGGCTGTACACCTGCCCTCGGCAGCCGTGGCTCACCCGCTGCCCGCTCCTGTCGGTCCGCTCCTGTCCGTCTGCCGCCCGCTTTACTGGCGCCTGCCGCTGCTTGCTTCTGTCCGGGGCCCAGCACCTCCTCCAGCCTCCACTGGCCCTCCACTGCCCGCACACTCCTGCCAGTCCCTGCCAGTATCAGACCGCCGGCTGCCCGATCGCTCCTGCTGGCCCCTACTTGCCCCTGCCCACCCCTGCCCACCCGTTTCCAGAGCTGCAGTGCAAAATACACCATAAAACAGGGTCCACGGTGCGGTTGGCGCAGCAGCCGGCATTCACCTGCTGCATTAGCATCAATGACCCCTTCTATCTTTGTCAAAACAAGATAAGGCCTTGGTGAAGGATTGGGGGGGTTGAAAATGCATTACCTCTCAGAAAAATAAATTCACTGTAATATTTAACTGGCACTACATTTTAAACAACTTTTCCACACATTGTTTTTAATGCAGTGGTGTTCTCAAGTCTTGTTATATCGTGTTCATGTTACGCCATAGTAAGGGAGCATGAATGATAGAACATAAACTTGAATGAGTGATAAACTGTGTAGTAAACAGATTACCACGAGATACGATCCTATGAGAGTTCTCATAGTCCTGTCACAGCTGGATTAAACTTTGGCATTTGGCCGTTATTGCAAAGTAAAAGTCCCAGTATCTGGCATTAGGGTAGGGAAGCTGTTTCAGTATCAGATCACATCTTGTAGCCTTAACATAGAAGTTATTCCTCTTAGGAATGTAAGGAGGAGGAGAAAAGAGGGTAGGTAAGGAAACAAACACAGATGTTACATACTGCAGCATGTCTAACTTTGCAGTTGATGATGACACATGGACTTGTAAGGCTTAGAAGAAAACTCATGTAGTGTTTTTGCTGGTAGCTCAGCTAACACCAGCCAATGGTTTCCTTCTGCATCCCATTTGTAGGCTGGTAAGGCTGAGGAAATGCTATGTGAGGACAAAAATTTCAGTTACTAGTATGACTAGTTATTTTTTCACTGACATAAATATGATTGATGACAGGTGCTTCTGTAAGCTCAGCTCTGCTTCTATTCAGTATCAAAATTCATCTGATTTGGATGGCAGCACAGGCTGACAGCCCAGTAGAAGAATAAAAAGTATCTCTGCCAAGAAACTTTTGAGTCCAGACAAATATTTAATTCAGGGCCCAATTAACATCTAATGAGTCAAGTTTGTAAAACTGTCCACCCAGGATATGATCAACAAATAGATACTTCATTCTTCTCTTTAATTAACCTTTCATTATGCTTTTTTTGGAAAAAAACAGGCATCTGCTGTGGGAAAAAGAAGCTTGAAGTCAGATATGTTAACGTTGCAATAGATCAGTTTTAAGAATTCAAACAATATTCCTTGTTAGAGTGAAGTTTTTCTAAAGTAGGGGGATAATAATTGTCTTCTCTTCATCAGGCTTTCAGTAGCATGAAAAGGACTTCACTGCTTTGTCAAGCACTTACTTGCTAAGCTAATAGTTGGTAACGTAGAAGTAATCGTTGTAGAAGTTAGTACAAGCAGTGTTACTTCTCTTGCAGCTGTTGTTGGCCTGCTGTATCCCTGCATTGACAGCCACCTTGGGGAACCACACAAGTTCAAGAGAGAGTGGGCCAGCGTGATGCGATGCATAGCAGTTTTTGTTGGCATTAACCATGCCAGTGCTGTATCCTTGAACTAGTTTACATTGTTGCTCAATGTCTTTAGTCTGTTGTCATGAAATAGTCTCTCCTACTCACATTTCGGAGAATTACAAAGGTAAGGATGATGCTACTGGGAGGGACAAACTCCTGTGAGATCTGCAGTACACTGCAGTAGTTACTTTAACACAGTTCACTTAGAAGTAGTTGTGGGTCATTCTGGAAGGAGGGAGGGATAGACACCATAGTATGTCTGGTTTAGCTGCAAGCACAGCAGTGTAATGCATGTCATTTTAACCTATATGTTGTCCATACCTAATGGTTAACACAACTAGTCAGGAATGCTAAATTACTCTTTGTGTTGGGTAGTGGTGGTTTGAGCAGAAATCCTAAATCAACAGGAATAACTCGAGAAAAAAATTCATAAAAGTTAAATATATTACAGGGCAGTATATCTTTAGATGCTCACTGTGACCAAATTTGATGTTGCCTTTGTTCTCACACTCCATTCAAAGTCAAAAAGAATTATGGTTGCTTGGCAGGTCCAAAAGCCAGATCCATTGACATACTGTGTTCAGAGACATACAGTCACGCTCACTTTCAGTTTGAGTTCTTCCTTGTTCAGTTTCAGCAGCAGGCTATCTGGAAACTTAAAAGGATTGTCCTTAACATTTTTTTTTTCCAGAAACTAGATTTTGCAAACAACGTCCAACTGTCCCTGACTCTAGCAGCCCTATCACTGGGTCTCTGGTGGACGTTTGATCGTTCAAGAAGTGGTCTTGGACTTGGAATTACAATAGCCTTTGTAGCAACTTTGATAACTCAGTTTCTTGTATATAATGGTGTTTATCAGTAAGTTATGCTTTCCATATACTAATGTGTTTACTAAAAGCAGGAGTGCACCTATGCTGAAAGTTAGTTATTAACATTTTGCATGTTCTTATAACATAAGACATTTTGTCTAAGGCAACTAATTGTGCAGTGTTGCAAATGAGAACTGGGGGTGGAGGATGGGGAGCAGACAAATTGGGATGTATGTTGAAATAGTAGCAGCTCAGCAGACTGATCTTCTACTGGCCTGGTATATTATGAACTGGCTCACAGGAGAGAGAATTTCTAGATTTTGCTGTCTAGGACATTGGGTTTTAGAGGCTTTTTAAGTTAACAGACTTAATTTGGTCTCCTTATTTTTTTCTTCTGTGTTACTGGGAGAGTTTTTTTGTTTGTTTGCTGGGGGCTTCTTGGGGCCCAGGGAGAGAAGTCTAAAAAGTCTGTAGCATCTTGTTAACAATGTGGGAGATAGTAATAACTTGTCTCTAACTTAGTTCCTTTTGTTTCCTAGGTATACATCCCCAGATTTTCTTTACATCCGTTCTTGGCTTCCATGTATTTTTTTCTCAGGAGGTGTGACCGTAGGAAACATAGGACGCCAACTGGCTATGGTAATTACAGTATACATAATTACAGCATTTCCTTTAACAATACAAGTGCCTTCCATTGTTGTTAGTTGAAGAACAAACTATGCCTTTAAGGGTATGACTCACAAACTGACAGAATTAAACAGACATCTTTCCAAGAGTTGAAATATAAGTGTACAACCTGTGTTGCCTGTAGAGTGGGAAGTGTCTAAGTATTTCTGTATTTTCTGTATTAAACTCTCCAGCAGCAGCCTAAATAAGACTGGAATTAGCATGCTCCTTCTGCTAAGCATCTCAATAACTCCTACTCTGCCAGTACTTTGAATTAACATCTAAGGTAGCTAGAAAAGAGACACAAATGGGCTTTCTGTAATTATTTATACAGTAAAACATTTTTTTAATGTACATTAAAGGAAATGTCCCTATATAGCATTAAATTACAGCACTGTGGAATCAAATATGCTCTTTTTGGTCACTTAAGATGTAGTTCAAGTATGACTCCATATATGGAATATAATATAAATCACTATCTCATTTCCCTGCTTCTTATCATAGAATCATAGAATGCTAAGGTTGGAAGGGACCTCAACAATCATCTAGTTCCAACCCCCTGCCATAGGCAGGGACACCTCCCACTAGTACAGTTCCTTGTAGCATACTTTAGAGTAAACCCATCTGTATGCTTGCACATCACCTTAAAGCTCGGTTGTGAGAAGTGTCCTGATACTGATGGTTAGTACTAATTTGAGTTAAATTCTGTCGTCTTTGCTACATAAATCCTTTAGCCTGGAAAACATCCTTCAAGTATTTAACATCTGGCAAACTAGGGTGGCATTCAGAACTTAGACCTCATAAATATCTGTTGTTTGCTACTGCTAGAGTCTGCAGAACTGAGAACATGTTCAATACTCACAAATACATTTATGTTTTGACTCTAGTATTAGAAAAACATATTGCAAGCTCTGTTTTAAAGAAAAACTGGTTAAGTTGCTTACACTGACATATACAGGGTTTCATATTAGAAAAGAGTCACAGGATGAAATGAGTAAGTCTGATACTAGGATTGATTGGCAGATGAAGTAACTTGTAGAATACCACGTTGAAGGGCACCTCAAGGATTGTCTGTTTCAACTTTTGGCAAAAGCACAGTTCAGACAAGATGGCCCAGCACTCTGTCCAGCTGAATCTTAATTGTCCAGGTGTCCAGCTTATGCCTTAATACAGTTTGAAAGATGGCTATTAAAAAAATGAATGAGTGCTCATTAATTGAAGTGCTGTGTACCTTCTGCTAAAAGCTAAGCTGAGATAGGGAGGAAAAGTAACAAATCTTAGAAACATTAGTGGAGTTGGTAATGAGTTTATCAGATGCACTAATTAAGGCAGCACAGACCCATAGTAATTTTTTTTGTGTGTATGTGTGTCCATGATTACGGAGCATGTCATTGTTGAGCTTTATAAGTCATGTCTGCTAGGTCATTGTCAGCCTAACTTAAGTCAGTTGACTATTTAATCATTGGAAGTACTGCATAATGTAGTCACTTACCAGATGGCATTCAAATATAACATGTTTGATGTTTTTTTTATCCATAGGGTATTCCAGAGAAACCACACAATGACTAAATCTTTAAAGAAGACAGCATAGTGCCAGACTGAGAGCAACATTACGAAGATGTGTTCCTGTTTTAAACTGAAGATTATTTAGAAAAAAAATAATCTCTTATGGGCTCACTGCACAAATGACTTGTGGAAAAAAAAATATTAATCCACTCTTAGAATAGCCAAGTGAAATTAACTGCTTATCTTGAAATCTTACCCTGATTTACTACATAAGCATTTTCGTATGGCTGTTCTCTAGAAGAGTTTAACACCAAGTTGCATACAATTGTTCAGGCTAAGTGGCAGTTTTCCAAGTATTAGATTCCAGTGTAAGTTATTGAAGCAGCTGCTGTGTTTTAAAGCCTTGAAACTGAAATTTAATTACAAGCTCTTGTATCAGTGCCCAAAGGAAGTAGATTGATGGTGCTTAACAATGATGAAGTATGGTTTAATAGGAATAGTATTTATCCGAATCTTTTTAAAATAGGGTTTTTTAAAAACAAGAGTGGTCTAAACAGATTAAAGGCATTGCACTAATGCTTTTAGGAGTCTTATGAAGGAATTGTGCCCTTACTTGTAATGCTGCATTAAGTTTCTCTGATGATGAAGAGAGTTGAAGGGACAAAAGTTTGGAAGTCACTTAGCTTGGAATTTCTAAATTCAGTACAATAGGTAAGCACTGGAGACAATCTTATTCAAATGGGAGATTTATCAAAAAATACTCTCTGAAAATTTCATTACTTCTGAAGCTTGAAGTTAGCTTTGTAAGAATCAAATTTTGGCCCCAGTTCAGTAAGAAATTGAAGTCTGTGTGAGTACTCCTTAATATTAAACATATGCTTCAGTATCTCACTGAAGTAGGACACCAGTATCTTAAATGTCTGTGGTGTTACAGAAAAACCATGCATTGCAGGCCATTGTATGCCCCCAGCTCCTTAGATCTGCAGTTTCCTCTTAGAGGTCTCCTTGATCTTGCTTCTGTTTGAGTCAGGGTTTTGGCTGAAGTGATTAGGAACAGAAGCAGGCCTCAAATGTGATTTAAACTGTATGCGAAGAATAGCAAACAGCTTGTTTTCTCAGTTCAGTTTCTAAAAGAGATCACTACTTGGTTTTTGACAACCCTATAGACCTTGCAATCTGTGATTGCCTTCTTAAAAAAAAGAAAACAAAAACAAGTGCTTGTGTCACTACATTAAACATTTGGTGTTTCTTAATACTTAGTTCTGGTGAGCACAACGTATTCATTTGATAGCTTAGACCACAGGAGACCTAAATAGCAAGTATTAGGTCTTGAAGTTGAAGTGCAATGTACAGTAAATCTGAGCCTCATGTTCTCTTCAATATCAATCATTTCTTATGAGAGATTAAAGAGAGAAGGGTTCTGAGTTCATTTCAATGCTGCATGGAGTCAAATGGAGCAATAATTTATTTAACTAGTAAAGTTAGTTTTGTTGTATCTTTCATTGAACCCAAATTTTTAGAAATACTCCAATTTTGTGATTATGGTGTACTTGTAAACTTTTATGCATTTGCCTTTTTTTTTTTTTTTATTATGCAATTTGTTTTGAGTGTGTTCATTTCCAATCTTACATGGCTTCAGATATAGTTATAGGTGTCAGTTACAGACTGACCCATCAGAAAAGATGGTGAGGGCAGGTAGCAGTGTTCTGCCTATTTTGACTCTCCTAAGGAAATGCTATAACTGCTGCTTCTGCTTTTTTTTTTTTTTTTTTTTTTGGTAGCAGGAGAGGTTTAGGACAAAGTCTGTATTACAGAGCAGACCTCAATTCTAATCTTGCTTTGGTGTAAATCGAGCATAATTTAATTGGTGTAAGATCCTTCCTCAAATGTTTTAAATTTTAAATAACCAACATTTTGTAGGACTACTTGAAGAAATTAGGTCCTCAGATCAAATCAAGACTGGATCAGCTCAGCTGTTATAAGAAGCATGCTACCTGCTGAGGAGACAGTTTTGTAACCATCTTGAAAACAGTTTCAAAATGTTATAAAGCCAGATGTGTGTAAAGAGAACAGGTCTCTAAGGATATTTGATCAATGGAGAAGTATTTAAGACGTTTCTAGAGACTGAAACTAAATCTGTGTATGTTAGAGATAATGCAGCCAAAAATGTTTAAGTCAAAAGTTCATTTTTTGCCAATACTTCTGAGTATCTTAACCAAAGTGATTTAAGTTTGGAAGAGGTGGAGAAAGGAGTGAAGAACATTTGCACTATTCTGAATTTGAACACTTAAATTCTCATTCTTACTGATAAGTTTTCAGCAGTGTGTTTGGTTTTACACTTTTTTTACTATTAAAGTTTTAAGATGGAGTCATGTTTGCCTTGGATTCTTTGTATTCACATTATGCAAGAATTTGTCATTAAAAGGACAGTTGTTATGGTTGCATAACAAATACTCAGTCATGCATACTTAGTGGTTAAAAAAAAAAAGAATCATAAACTGAACTTGGAGAGATGAGCTTTCAGAGGGACTTCCAGCCTGAGTTACACAGAAAGAAAAATGAGAAGCAAGAGTCTTGCAATGGTACCAAGAAAGCAGCACAAGTGTATGTTACGGTTATGTGACCTAAGGTACAGAATCTTCTTACCATTGTGTTGGGAGATGTTGAAATTCATCAATTCAACCAAAATATGGAAGCAGCAGGGTAAATGTGCAGATTCTGTTGTGACCTGGTTATCTGCAGCAGTGATTACTAAAGTCTGAAATGTCCTAAAGAACGTAGACAAGAGTGAATAAGCACAGCTGATGGGGCTAAGCAATTCTGAAACTCTTGCATCATTTGGTTTAGGGAAGATAGCAGCTTGCGAATTTAAACAATGTCTTTTTTACTGCACTTAAATAGTTACTTCAGACGTCAGAAGCTGCTACCTTTGTGATGGAAACGGTAGAAGGGTGTTTAGAGCAATCATATCAATGGAAAGTCTTGGCTCAGCTTAAAAAAAAGGCATTAGGGGCTTACCTATTTTACCTTAAATAGCCTGTGCTTGCTTAACTTCAGTGCATGCTCCGTGGCATCTGAGGTAATTGTTAACAGCTCCAGTCAGACAATGGCCTACATTGTCAAGGTACACCCCTTTCTCTGAAACTCTGCTCAGGTTTTGTCAAAAACAGTTTTTTAAAAATATGTATAATACATAAATACATATATGTGTGTGTGTGTGTGTCTAAAAGTTGTGTGATACAGCCTGACCTGGAAGAACTAGGGTATGGTGGGCTACTTTTGAGACAGGAAAGTGTGTGCAAAGTTTCTAAATTAAAAAAAAATAATAATAAAAAAAAAACCTCCGAACACTTCCCAGCAAGTTGATCATTTAACCTGTGTGTAACTCCTGCAAGCTCCTTCCGTGGGTTATTCAGCGCTGGGCTTTGAACGTGGGGATTTGCAGGTGCTAAATTAGCCACAGGAGGGCCTATAGTCTGTTCACTGAATGCAACAGGAGCATATTGAGATGAATAATGAAATTAAGTCTCAATTGCCTTACCACAAATCAGAGTAGCTCCAAAATTCATGAGAACAAAGCATTACAGCCTGGACTAATTGAACAAAACATACTTTATATAAAGGCCACAGAGGGCCCTGTCTTGGAAACCTCTGAGAGTGTGAGTTCTTCAGCTAAAAGGTCAGGAAAACTACTTAGAGCTGATGGTGATTTCTCTGGGCAATGAAATACCACAGGTATTGCCCTATACCTAGTTTGGAATCCTCTTTCTGCATTTAAATCCTCCTGTTGTTCAGTGTTACTGTTCTGTCTCTGTGGGCTACGGATGGGGACAGATGAATTACGTATGCAATAAAACCACAGTCCTCCTGCTTATCTATGTGAGAAGAGAATCTGTAGGTTGTCATGGTGCTTCTGGCCTACTCTGGTTCACTTTCAAAGGCAGAATTCAAAATATGTATGATAATTTCTATAAATAATGCATTACTGCCCAGAAAGTAATAAAAGAGCATTACTGAGTTGTACTCAGTAAGGTTCTCCTGCAGCTGCACATCGTGTTTTCTCCATTGCAGTAACTCATGTCTGGGCATTAAATAGCTTGAGTGCTATTATATTGTTAGATTAAGTATCAGAGAAGTGCTACGGAGATTACACCAACCTGCTGTGTTTCCTAGGAATTAAAATACCAGTTACAAGTCAGCGATTTTTTTTTCCACAGAAATCAAACACAATTACATCATTTTCCCTCAGCTTGGTAGCTCATCAGTGGTTTCAGCAGTGCCCTGTAGCAGCCAGGCAAGTATCTCTCGCCTCAGCCTGCCATGTCTTGAGTTTGGGAAGGAGAAACCAGCTCTTGGAGCTGCTACAGGGGCACTTCAAGCTTCCTCTTCTCAAAACCAGTAAGTATTATTTGTGCTGAGCTGAGTATTGCTAACTGCTCAAAAGCAGCTGAATAGCTCAAATAGCAAGAACTGGAATAGCCAGAGAATGAATTACAACTAACCCACATTTTTCTGGGTGGACAGAGAAGAGAAAATGATTTTTTGACTCTTGTTCTCACCAGATAGAAGAGCAAACAAACATTCCTGTGTTGCAGAATCTGGCCAGGGACTGCATGGGGTGACTCCTGAAGGTAGTTGAATCTGTGTTAATATCATCATAGCAGCTGATGTTACAGTATAAGCAGAAGCTAACCAACTTCATGCAGGTCACATTTATTCGCTATGAATATTTTGAACCCCCTTCAGAAAGCCTTAAAGGCTATATTAAGCTGAACTAGCCCTGGTTTAAAATATATACCTATAAAAAAGTCCTGCTGAAGCCTGTGTGTGTCTCTTACCTGCATATGAGTGCAGAAGAAGTCCATTCTTTTCAAGGTATCTTAGACTAGGTGCCCAAAAACTAAAATAGAATAACCTGGGTTCAATGAGAGAGTTGAAGTCCCGTCCAACAAGGGCCTGTGGCAGAAAGGCTTGCTGAGATGTTCCTGCAGAAATACAAGTTGTTCACGTGTGACTGTGGAGTTTAAGACTGGTCTGGTGGCTTTTCTGTCTCTGTTTTGAATTACAGTGAACCAGAGAGACATCAGGTGGGTTGAGACAACCAGAGCTTGGAGAAGAGCTTGTCCTGCATTGCAGGAAGTCCCAGTCAGCTGGGAAGGGAACATGCCCAGCAATACCTACAGCCTTTCCTACTCATCACCAAAGAATTACTGGGACCTGCAAGACTGAACAAGAGAGTTGTGATCTTTTTTGGGGAGTTACAGCATTTTGTCTTCCCAAATCACCATTACATGTGATGAAGCCCTGCTTTCCTGAGGGTGACTGAACACCTGCCTGCCCATGGGAAGTGGTGAGGTAATTCCTTGGTTTGTTTCTCTTGTGCGTGCAGCTTTTGCTTTATTTCAACCCATAGCTTTTTCCACTTTTATTCTTCTGATTCTTTCTCCAGTCCCACCAGGGCCAAGTGAGCAGGTGGCCATGTGGGGCTGAGCTGCAGACTCGGGTTAAGCTATGACATAAGGAGTCTGCGATGCTGGGCTCTTGCACCAGGACCCTGTAGTGTAGGAGGCTGAGCGCTGCATGGAGCTGGTGGGCTGAGCAACAGGCTCTGATTTCTCCAGTAAACTTGCTCCTGCTGGGACAGTGGAAGAGGTGAAACAAACTGGTGTAGGAAGGAGGTGCAATATATCCCAGGCGGCATCATGCAAGCCCACTCCAAATTTTGCCCTGCAAGGATCAGACAGCATAGTCCAGAAATCTCTGTGAGGCTAAGAGGGATGCAGAGCCTGAGCTAAGGAAGAATCACCAGCGTACATACCCTGGTGATTTACACAGCAGTGACAAAGTAAACAGGGCAAAAATCAGAACTTCAAGGGTTCTCTTGTGCACCAGAAATCTTGTCCAGACCAGCAGAGCTCTGTACGGAAATGAAGAGCTCTGCAGCAATGAACTTCCATGCAAGCTCTGATTTTAAACATTTTCCCTTGCTTTACTGAAGCACCCAGACAGTGCAGTCAGTAAAGTCCTGGTCCTAGACAGGCTTTAAACACAGGGAATGTGAACTGTATTGTAGGTGAAGTCAGTGGGACTGGAGATGTGCTGAGCATCAAAAGCAGCTCCAAATCTGGAGTTCTGCTCACAGAAAGGAGCAACAGCTTTTGTGGAGCAGCAGTAACTGTCATGGCTCACAGCTGGACGTCTCCTCCTGGTGGCCTTAGTCATTTTTAAAGCTTTGGTCAGCGATTGAGTAATCCTCCTCCCAGACCTCTAGTAGGTCACCTTTCAGGCACCTCACTTAAGGCTATTTTGAAACAAATTGAGTAAGAGTGAATAAAAGCATCAGGAAAAGAACCACACAGTAAGCAGGCATGCTGTCAGCTGCAAATGGAAAAAGATGCTAATGGTATCTAACAGGATAACCAGTCTTGATTTTTTTTACTCATTTTATTTTTGCATGCAAAGAAAACACTTGGTAGCACCCGAGCAGATCCTGATATCATTGCTTAGCTTTTACTTCATCTTTACTCATACATCTCGTGTGAGAGTTCAATCATAGCACAAATGAGGCCTTACTGAACACAGACTTGAAGATACAATCTGGGCACTAGTGATTCTTTTGGTGGAACACAGCTACAAAACACAGACATTACCATAATTTTAGACACCCCAGAGTGATCGAGGCATCCATATGGAGTGACAGATTTGGCACAAGAGACACATAGCCTCCAAGAGTGGCAGCTGAAGGCCACACAGAGGATGCAGGACATCTCAGTTAGAATCATGTAATCATAGACTTGTAGCATCATTTAGTCTGGAAAAGAACCTTAAGATCATTGAGTTCAACTCTTAACAGAGCACTGCCAAGTGACCATGACAGTAAGCATCACATCTACACATCTTTTAAATACCTCCAGGTGTGATGACTCCATCAATTCCTTGGGCAGCCCATTTCAATGCTTCACTTTCGGCAAAGAAATGTTGTCCAGCCTAAGCTTTCCCTGGCACAAGCTGAGGCTGTTTCCTTTTGTGCTAAAATGAGATGGCATTAGGCTCAAGTTTTGCACCCCACCTTCAGTGTCTACTAGTATGTGAATCAACAATATCAATCAATGCTTAAACTAAGAAACACCATTCTTTTCAAGATTTTGCCCAACAACCCAAACATTGGAAGCAGACCTTCAGCAGCATCACATCCACAACTTATGGTCATGAGAAGGAATGATCTCCTAGAAGATGCAGCCAGGTGAGGGAAGTTTGAACACAAACTTATGAAGTTGATAGAACAAGTAGACTCACATAAGAACCAGTGAAATAGTCCTTCCCATCTGATGTGCAGTGGGACTTGGTCAAAGAACAACTGCATTTGCCTGCCTGCTCCTTGGGCATGTTGACCTGCTTAATTGCAGACAGGTCCGAATGAGCCATCTGTTGACCTGGTTGAGGAATCAGATCTTTCCACTAATTTAAAGATAGTTTTACAGGTTATTAAAGGCCTAGAAGAAAAGGGGAGATGGATAAAAAACAGCGGTAGGAGGCTTTGCCTCAGAGGCACAGGTAATATCTGCAACAGCTGCTACACCCTATGCCTAAGCTAATTGTTAAATGAGTCACCCTGGCAAAAGAAGCATTAATAAAGGGAGACAAAGACTGAACATCTGGAAAATAATATGAAAGGAAAGAATTTTCATATTTTGGAACTCCTTGCTGGGTGGAAACTGCTTGGGGAGACTGCTCTAATTGCTTGTCTGAGAGAATGAAAAGTGAATCTATTCCCAGTCTGAAATCAGCACAGTCATTGTGTATTCCCCTCAACTCTCCCACACCAGTACCACAACAGCTACGTGAGGCCCTGGCCTGCAAAGTTCAAGACATGTTCTTCTACACTTTGGTCAGACAGTGATGTGGGTCCACAAAGCCAGTGGTATGTACCAGCATCCTCAGGACCTGGAGCCAAGCGCGGAAGTTGGTTTGATCAACTGAATGCAAGATACTGTATCAAAACATGGTTATTCTGGTGACACCTGTGTCTGGTGGGTGGTTACCAGGATCCATTTNAGAACTGCACACAGTACTCCAGATGGGGTCTGAGGAGAGCAGAGTAAAGGGGGAGAATCCCCTCCCTTGCCCTGCTGGCCACGCTTCTCTTGATGCAGCCCAGGACTCGGTTGGCTGTCTGGGCTGCATGTGCATATCCTCTTTCTGCATGGGGCTGTCTAACCTTCTTGACAGTGGCCATGGGATAGAAAGGCAGAACATTAGCTCTTCTGCTGTCTCTTGCTGTGCATGGCCCTGTGCATTGTGGTTCTTTGCTGGAACAAAGACAAGGCTGTGTTTCTTCATCTACAGGAAAATGTCATGGGCAACATAGAGCAAACTTTTTCATGCTCTGGGGAGCTCTACTGGTCCACTTCAGCAAGGAGGTCTGTGGAAAGTGTCCACACCACAGTCTGAGTCAAACTCTTTCTCCAATTTTACACTTGAATCTGGGCTGGGTGAAGCTCAGGAACATTCTCAGGTCTTGTTCAGCTCCAGCAAGGAGAACCAAGCCATAATGCAATGGATCCCTCTGATGCCAGGATGCTGGGATTTTAACACATACCTGGAAAACAGATTGTGCTGCAATGCCTGTGCTCTAGCTCTGTCTGACTGCACTTAGCTATTCTGCTCAGCATTTCTTAAGGCAAGCAGCTAATGAATCCTCCACCTTCCCTCCATTTGGTCATCTTGTTCTGTTATTTTGCACTTTCTCTCAGTCTTCTTTTTCTATCTTGCAGTAGAAGTTCCTTCACTATATACCTTCACACAACACTGTACAGCCAGGAGACATCCATCCATTCCTGATACCTACCAGCCCTGGGTTGGTTTCTGAACTAATGACTGTCCAGTCCCTGGGCAGGGACTTCCCAGGGCATATGTGTCCAGGAGGACCCTGTGTCTACAGCAGACACATGATGATGACAGGGGAGAGAAAAAACACTGTACAAGGTGTCTGCAGAAGACAAGAGTCACGGGTCTCTTGTTTCAGCAGAAATACGAGCAGTCTGACCCACTCCTCTAAATAGAGCCTAAAAGCAACTCAGCCACTATCCAAACACAATGCCACTCCCAGACCTAGCTTGCATGATATCACCAGTGGCTTGTCAAGCCCACTTGAGCTTTTAATTTCCACCTGTGAAAGGAATAGGAGAGTTTTTCAGTATTTTGCATTTACATTTTTGAAGGTGAAGATGCGAATCTGAACCCAGGCAGTACAGATACTGAGTTCTTCACTTCCAAGGTCCTCCCACACCATCTAACATACCCCAAATCTCACCCTTCTGGTGCCACTGAAGGAAGGACAGCACTGGACACCCATTTCTAACTAGCTGAATGCAAATTTGTCAGGAGCTGCTGAGTGCAAATTTGTCAGGAGCTGGTGACCGATCTGCTGCTTCTCGATTTTCCTCTAGAACAGATGTGTGTGGGAATCAGTTTTGCAGGCAGGGAAATGAGAGGGGTTGAGCAGGAGATCTAACATGGGGACCTGTCACCAGCCTGTTCACAGCATGAGGCGCAGTGATCAGGAGAGATGTCCAGCAACATGGAGCAGAGAGAGGAGGGCTCAACAGGCCATGGCGTGGGTGCCAGGGACAGGGATGTAAAGAGAGGGCACCTTGGGCACCCTTGGATGCAAGGAGCAGGATGCCACCAAAGCACAGGCATGAAGAAGGTTGTGGAAAGGGAGAGTGCACACTAGGGGGACAGGGCTGGGCAGGCATGTTCCCAAACATCCATGTAAGGATCCTAAAACGTAATTATGAAATTTTAAAAAACAACTTGACGTTATAATTATAACAGTTCCTGAAGGAGCCACATAATTGAATTCTAGGGTGTTTCACTCTCATTGCAGGCGCTAACAAGAGAATGGCTCAGCTTCCTTCACAGCCTTCCCGGAGCCCTGCAAAGCCCGGGAGACACCCAACAATTCAATTATTGTTTCCCTCTGGAAAGCAGATCATTTTAGACACGCGGCCAGCTCTAATTACAAAGGAGAAGGGGGGAAATTTCTCATGTCCAAAATTATTTGACTCATTAGAAGGATTTACTTTCTGCCAGACCTAAAGAGTTGAAGCTCTGGTGGAGGATTGGAAGGAGGGAATAACAGCAATGTTGGAAGGAAGGGCAAGGACCCTAGCCCCACAGCAGCATCCCTAGAAACCTGTGCTCAGGGCTGAAGCCCTTCTGGTTTCCTTTCCTCTTTTCCACACAGAAGGAAAACCAGGGCTACAGCCAAGGGTGGCTGGGCAGATGGGTTTCATCACAGACCACAGGGCTTCTTCATCCAGGCAGTGTGTAAGGAGAGCTGCTTTGGTGGCCAGGGCTTGGCAGGAGCAAGGCCAGGGCTGGAGCTAGCAGGACTTTGCTCCTCCTCACTCCCTTTTGCAGAAAAAGCATGAGATCTTTTACTGCAAAGGTTCATTGGGGTGTTGTGAGGTTTATTTCTCAGATTATTTTCAAATGCTCTTTTGCGGAGAAAGACAATTTTGTGTAGAGGAGGTCCCTCTTCCAATTACCATTAATTAACTCATCTCTAAAAGAATTTTTTATAGCATTTCATTTCCCGTGGCCAGGCAAAGGCAGCAAGCAGGAGTCAGAGCTGCTCTGCCCTGGAATGGATGAGGCAAGTTCCAGTCCTCCGAGACAATACTTTCAAAGGGCTTCATATATTTTTTTTTTTAATTTTTATATACATTTTTCTAATTCTAATAATGCCTTCATGGCCTTTACAGGGACTTCTGCCTGGTGTGCATAGCCTGGGCAAAAGGAAGGTGATGTTGGACACAGGGATCCCAGAACCGTGGTGTTCCCTCATCCCCAAATTCATTCTTTCCTTCCTTTCCAATGCAGCAAAATGAATTGCTGTGTGATGTTTATGGTTAATTTGAAATCTAGCATTTCTTAGTTAATCCTGTTAGTAGCTTGCAAAAACAAGGGACTCCTTGTATAATCACTAATTATAACAGGCATTTTATGTTAAATTATAACTAATAGGCAAGACAAAAAGGGAAATGTGCTTTTGGATGGAGCCTTCCTCATCAAAAAAAAAAAAAAAAGACAAAACATAAAAAGAGAGAAATCTCCTGATGAAATGACATATCTGAGGATGGGAGTGGAGGAATTAAAAAAAATAAAGTAATGGGAAAGCCAGACCCGGGATACTAGGGAATAGGAATCAGGGTGATTTCACTCCCTGGAGAACCTGCAGGAAGCAGAACCTACCCCTGCCAGGCACCGTCGAGGGCTACCGGTGACCCCGGGGGCTGGATGCCCATGCCTGGCTTCTGCCCCCGAGGACAGGAAAAGGAAGAGGAGGAAAAAACATGGGAGTACTCCAAGGCAGAACCATGCCCCCCTCAACCCTCGGGCCCCGACGGGGCGGGCGGTGAGCCTCGCTTCCTTCATACCGCGCTCCACTGCCGCCTTTTTCCGGGCAGCGTAGCGCACTGGGCGAGGGGAGCAGGATACGCGGCCGGGAGTGGTCTTTCTGAGGCGGCAGGAAGAGAAATGTGAGGGGAAGGAGCGAAAGAAACAGCGGAAGGGGGTGAGGGAGACGGACCCTAACGAAAAGAGGCGTCACCAAAAAATAAGAAAAATAAGTAAAAATAGGAATGTAAATAGATAGAAATAGGACAACTAACAGCCTAGCCATGCTGGCTGCTGGCGAGAAAAAGGCTTTGTGTTCCCCGGGGAAGCAAATGTCCCAGCCGGGCGTTAGACAGCGACCTTCAACCTGCCCGCGGAGTGGCTGCGCCCACGGAGGCGGCAGAGGCCGAGCACGGCTCCGCGCCACTCCCTGCTTCCCTGTGCGGGTGGCCGCGGTGCGACCGACGATGCGGGACGCGGGTGCGCATCCTCAGCCCCTGCTCTGCGCTGTCGGTTCGCGAGTCTGAGAGTTCCAGACCGTGGGGATCTCGGTGACAAAGATCCTTTTGTCTGACTGTAGGGCCACTGGCCCCGAGTGCTGTGGTTTCTTGGTTTATCATGTCTGATTGAAATTAAACAAAATAAGGTAAGATAAAATGAGGGGGGAAATACATGTATAATAAGGTAAATAAAATATTTTAAATTAAAAATAATAAAATCAATAACAATAGTAAGGTAAGCCTGGGCTAGGCTGCAGTTCACGGTTTTCTGCAACTTTTCCCCGTCTTAAAATTATACTTTCATTAAATCGTCCCCTAAAATGTGACAATGTTTAATCACCGCAGTTATTGTAAATACGTTTAACCAAATAGACTCTTGAGGAAATCTCTCTCCATAAACACGCAATCTTGTCTTTTAAACATGCTTATAATCAGAAAATCTAATTAAAAAACTAATAGGAGTGCCAGGTTCTGTTAATTTTGCGCAGTGTACAGGCAGGGCTCCTCCAGCTTTTACACGAGATGAGAGATTGCTCCCGTCTGCGCGGATCTCAAACACGATGTGTCAGGACGAGAAGCAAATGTTGTTTTAGCAGGGAAGTAGTAATAACAAAGCCATTTATGCAAGCACATTAGGGCGGTGGGAATCCTGACTGTTAGTTAAAATTTTTGAGCCAGAAAATTAAAAACAAATATTTAACTTCGCAATTTGGAAGACCCGGCTGCTACCGCCGTTAAACTTTCCGCATGCATATGCAATGAGTTCAGG
This sequence comes from Ramphastos sulfuratus, assembly GCA_013399055.1. Lineage (NCBI taxonomy): Eukaryota > Metazoa > Chordata > Aves > Piciformes > Ramphastidae > Ramphastos > Ramphastos sulfuratus. Next base: position 44,922 of record WBNM01027966.1, on the reverse strand, counting down.
GCGAGCTCTCGCCCCGCAGAGGGAAATGGCTTTAATGTGCTTGAAAATAAATTAACCGGAGTTTGGATCGATTCCTGGCCGAGGCGCGGAGGGGACGCGCTGGGCGCAGACGGGCCGGGGGGAACTTTGAGGCAGGCGAGTCCCCGGCAGTACCGCGGCGACCGCCCCGCCGGCGCGGATCGGGGCAGAAACCCCCGTGTTTCCCACGGTTTGGGAGCTGGGGGCGGGTGGGAGGCGGTGCCGTTCCTGGCGAGCAGCCGCGCTGCTTCCGCGGCCGGGGCTCCGCGCCAGCGCAGAAGGCTGCCGATCTCCACCGTCCCCGGTGTCTGGCTGGGAACAGGCGGAGATGTGCGGGTGTGAGGAGGGAGAGACAGGTCCACGGAGCGCTGTGGAGTGGAGTGGGGAAGGCGCGGAGCAGGCTGAGCAAGGGGGAATGGGGCTGGGGCTTTGCAAGGGAAGGGGAAAGGAAATAGGCTGAAGAGAATCAAGGAAGAGAGGAAGAGGAGGGGAGGAATGAAGGAAGAGATGGAGGAAGGGAAGAAAAGAAAGGAAGGAAGGAAAGGAAAGAGAAGAGAAGGAAAGGAAAGAGAAGAGAGAAACAGGAAAAAAAGTACCCAAAAGCAAAAGCAAGTGAACGTGACGAAAGGCAGAAGGAAAGAACAGCGGATGCCAAGTTAGCTGGAAGGATTTGACCCCACCTCGGGTAGAGCAGGGGAGGTTGGGGCAGAGGGGCAGGACGAGACAGCCCCACGTACCGCATCCTGATTCCCCTCCTCCCCCTCCCGGGGTGCAGCGATCACCTTCCCTGCCTGGTATGCGTACTCCTTGTCACCACAGCTCTTGCCCGGCATACGAAACCACTCATGTTTCTCCTTCTCCTTTTCCCTTTCCTTTTTCCTCTACCGTCATTTTGTCAGGCCAGCATCATCGTTTCTTGATAAAATGCAATTTAAGAGCTGCAGGAGACAGGAGTATCTCAGATCCTGATGCAGCAGGATGGGGCATTTGTCCGGGCTGTTGGTAAATGCAGCTTTTTAGGGAACTTGGGAGATGCTCAGCACTGTGAGCCACCAAGTGTCATTTCCTTGGCTTGCTGGGGAAGTTTGTGGAAGTTATTTTTATTGATGTGCTTCTGGTAGATTTTTTTGGCAGNGCCCCGGCTTGTCCTTGCAGCAAGGGGACGCCAGGGGGCAAAAGGCGTTCACGAAGACTCCCTCTCTCCATCTCTCCATCCCTCTACCCCTCCATCCCTTCATCATTCCATCCTTCTATCCTCCCTTCCTTCCATCTCGCCTTCCCCATTTCTTCCCTTCCGTCCCGCAGGGGTTTCAACATCTCACAATGGCAAAAGTCAGATTTCTTANAAAAAAAAAAGAAGGGAAAAAAAGCCTTTATCCCCAGCTACTGCCGCTGCTCAGTAACGTTTAATTACAAAACTCAGCTGTGATGCCAGCCTACACCGGTCATTAGAAACCTTTCTTAAAATCTTGTCAGCCTGCAATGAGAAACAGATTTAATGGAGGCAACCACATACCTCCTGGTCTGCCAGCTGAAACTGAGACTATGCAAAAGAGGATAGAAATGCTAAATAAGCCACCACACTCTCTTCCTAGCAACCAAGTCTTTAAATTTACTNAAAAAAAAGAAGAAGAAGAAAGAATCCACAAAGCAGTACACATTTCCAATCCCCACAACCTAATCTCTGCATGCACCTCTTGGGCACAGCAATGTGCTCTGCCTTGCACGCAGCACGACCAGGCAGAAACGGTATCAAGAAGCCTTGTAAAGCACGGCACAGTTTTTATAAGCCAGCCATTAATCCTACTTACCTTGCTGCTATTTGGACCTAATCCTACTTCCTCTGTGTGTTAAAAGGACAGTGAAACGACACATTTTTGTTCTGGTGAAGGCTGGCCAAGAGAAGCGCACCGCCGCTGCTGGGCTGCCACCAGAGCCAGAGGAGCGGGATGCACTCGGCGGGCAGTGGCAGCTTCCAAAGGAAATCACTCAAGGGAAACTTCACCGGAGACAAAAAAACACATTCAATTTCCTGACTACTGCTTTTCTCCTCGAGTTATTTATGTTGGCAATCTCACATTCAATAAATGAAATATGCAGTCAACTGACCTTCTTGCCAGCTCATACGATTCTTTCACAAGTCCCCTNTTTTTTTCCCCTCCCTTTTGCTGTCCTTCCAATCTCCCTTTGAGGAACTGGACAGGATTTTCTTTATTATCACAAGGTGCTTTAGGGGTGTTTCTTGGGTCGGGTTGNAAATTAAAAAATAAATATATATATATTTAAATAAACTATGAGGAGAGTCCTCATATCCCAGCTTTGCTTGGCAACTGATGCATTATGTGGCTTACAAATTTTGCAGACAATGAACCCCAGTGTGGCTGAAGCAGACCATAGACACATATACCTGCCATTTCCCAGGCACGTTAGACATTAGGGCAAAGTATTGTTTATTCTTCATCTTTTTCCCACCTTTTCCTTTTCCAGACTTTACCCCAAATTCTGAGAGTTGGGATGTGAAGCTAATGCCAGAGATTTTGCTGCACAGACAGAAACCTCTCAAAATAATCAGATGGCAAAATACCAGGCTCACCCTCGAGAGCAACGTTTGCAATGTTCCTGCCTGGCATTTTATTCCCTGCTTTATCTCCCGGTATCACACAAATCCATACGCTGTGTATCATTTCTCTTTGAAATGCCATGAACTTGGTGTTTTAAATCGAACCAGCCTTTCTTTCTTCCCCCCCCCCC
>WBNM01027966.1:9896-42132 GCA_013399055.1 Ramphastos sulfuratus | reverse complement strand
TTTTTTTTTTTTTTTTTTAGCTGCAAAACAATGGAGATTGTCAAAGGGCCTCGGGTTGAGCTTTTCTGCGTGTTCACAAAGCGTTAAAGCTTTATCGAACAAACCGGCTCTGTCTGACCCTTGCCAGACAAAAGGCAACTTCCATTTTCCTCTGCAGAGGAGAGGGGCATGGAGGAGATGTACAGTAGGGCTGGGTGTGTCTGGGGACACAGGGTACTCTGAGACAGCAATGGGATGCCCTGTCACCCAGCAAAGACCCTGATGGTGCAGTTCTTGATTGTTCTGGACATGCTGCTGATGTGCTTGGCCTCATACTGGTAACAAACATGATGCCAACACATCCAGAGGAGTGGCAGTCCTACATGTGGGTACCTGGGGATCTTGGCCACAACTTTACAGTAATGCTGCACCACTCTGAGCTGTGTTGCATCCACCCCAACCAGTGCTGTGCTCATGCCAAGCAGTGCCGCCTCCATGCCAAACAGAGCTGCCTTCATCTTGGGCAGTGCTGCACCCACGTGGGGCCAGACAATAGTGCCTGGTGCCAGCTGCATCCCGAGACACAAACCAATCCAGTTTTGCCTCACCCACGCACAATGTGAACAGTCCTGGATGCTTTGTATTCCTCCTCAAGACTCTGCAGCTAGCAGAGCAATTGCATTGCTCCTGAGATCCACTCTGACAATTTACCACTGGCATGGGTGTTTTTTAATGAATTTTGAACAAGATGAGACCATTTTGGCTTGAAGCTGCACACCACCATGGTGACTGGGAACACTGACCAGGTGTTGATGTGAAAAATTATCAGAAATGTGCAGAATGGTCTTCTGTGAAACACTAAAGGCAGTGTGAAAACTGGCAGATGAAGAGATCTGTAAGTGGGCATCTACATGAACCTGGGCTCCGGGATGCCTATGCAGAGTCCCATGACCTCCAGCTGCTGTTCCAGAAGAACATTGGTATTTTGTAGGTCCTTGGTGACATCTACCATCACTACATGAGTGTACCAGGCACATTTCCAGTGGCACCAGCCTCTGCTAACCACCACTGCAGCTTGTATATTTTGCTCACACATAGACCTTGATGTGGAGACACCAGGCTAAATCCTGCCCAGTATGTCTGCAGCTTTGACAAAAGTCTGAGCAACAGCCAGGTAGCAAATGAATCATTTTATTGATGTCTGTGGTGATCCCCATCAGCAGAGACATGTCTGGAGCACCATGATGCTGAGAGGTGTCGGCAGCTTATTACTGCATCTGCTCACTCAGACTCCTTGTGCCACCTTCTCCTGTATAAGGATAAGCATAGGGACATCCCTTGTTGTCACCTGGGACTGAAACAGGCTGCTCAGAGGTGAGTGCCTCCTGTGAGTTGTGCTTTGGGATTTGCTGGTGAAATCCATGCTATCGCTCCTTTGAGTTTGGTTATTTGCCCCTCGTACCTCATGCCCATCTCTACCCCATTGGTAGCAGAGTAACACCAGAGCTGCTGCTATGGCAAAAAAATCATCTTTCTGGGAGTAGATCAGTGACAAAAGCACCATGAATTTCCACTCCTGCTCATGAAATGTTCATTTCCAAGGAAAAAGTTCGGAACACGCTCAGCTTTGACCTTGTTGAGCTTTGGGGGTGGGCACAGGCTCCTTCCCCCAGCCAGCAGTGCTTTTCATTGCTGGTTCAGGGAAGCTGGCACTCAGCTTTGCCGTCAGCAGAGATTTGTAAGCCTGATTATATTCCTAAGCATATGTTTGGAAATGAGAAGCAGCTCTCTGAAGTCTGTGGAATTGCTCTGATTGAAAATCTCAAGTCAAAAGAAAGCAAGCCTGGCTGCAGGTCTGAGCTCCCACTAGGAAGAGCCACAGGCAGCAACAGCTTTGGGCACTTCTGCCATAGGGAGAAGCTGAACAGAAAGCAGAACACCTTTGTTGTGAAAATCCCAGAGTATCACAGAAGTGTTTGTGTTGGCATTTTTCAAGTACATAAATGATGAGCCACATTACTTGAGTAGACTGGTAGTGCTGGTATCTTTTCCAGGCTATTTTATATGGTTTGGGGGACAACCCTAAGGGGAAAGGGAAGCTCATTGAACTCGTGATACACCAGATATTCCCACCAGCAGATGGCCGGGTTTAAGTACTGGAACAAGTGGCCAAAACTGAGTAGCAGCAGCAAAGGCGTTGCATTGCCATGCAAGGTTCAGCTCTTTATGTTGCTGGGCTCAACCACTGCAAAAACAAAGCTCTCTGAGTAGGGGCCACAATTTCATTCCCCAAACCAAACAATTTCTGAGAGCAGATAGATCACTTAGTTTGAGACAGTACCACTTCCCTGGAGTCAGATGGATTTGCCTGGCATAAAACTGCTGCACTAAAGCAATGGCTCCAACCTGTAAAACTTAAAGCAGTGAAAGATTTGAAAGACTGGGAAGGCAAGTGGGTCCTTTGATTGCTCCACATTAGCAGCAGTGGTAGATCAGCATCATAAAATATTGCCCACGCAGGGTCATGACTGCAGCCATCACACAAACACCCTCTGCATTCTCTGCCTCCAAACAAGTTGATGCTCAAAGCTTGATCACAAAAAAATGTTTGGAAAAAAAATATATTTGAGTTGCACCTGTGCAAGTTTTCACAGCAGGACGAAGATGCTGCTCACACAGTGAGGACTCGACCCACTGAGACCAGCTACCATGCAAGACTTCCCAGAGCATCTACTCTGGCTCTCCACTCACCCACAGGGCTGAGGCTGGACCCTCTGGTGGGCAGTAAATCCCAGCCACATGTCTGGAATTACTCCCACTATACACCAGCATGAGAGATGGGGGAATCAGGCTGACTTTGTGTAACTGGGACAAGAGAAAATTCTATTTAAATTCTGCACCCCACCAGTGGATCTTGCAGCAGCCTAATTTTTCTATGAATAATGCCTTGGGCAAGGCTTGTGTGGCCCAGAAAAGAGAAAACAAGTTTGAATTTCTTCTATCTTGCTTATTTGAAACCTCCTTCTAAATGACTGGTGGATCTTGGGAGATTTGGCCTGCTGGTGGCCAAATTGGAGCTGTGATGGTGGAGAAGGCTTCTGGCCAGGGAGCACTGCCACTCATTGACACAAGGAGAACACAGATGCAGGGAGTCAAACACTTGTGCGATTAAGCCAGAGAGCAAAAATTAAAAAAATAATAAAAAAGGAAAAATTAATTGAGTAACCTCAAATTACAAATCAATTTGAGGAAATCCCAATCTAGCTGCAGACACTCTGCGAGCAGTTAAAGCTAAATTCATTGAGCAGACAGCTCTAATTAGCACACAGTGCCAGCTCACTCTGACAAGCTCCACGTGGCTTTCTCCATGTTAGATGTGCTCAGTCCTGAGCTGTGACACTCATCAGTTTGACCCAAAATACATGGAAGGTGGAGATGTCATCGAGCTGAGATCGTTTAGGGGCCGAAGGAAGTCAACCTCCAAATTTCTCTGCTCCAACACCTCTGTGCTGCCTTGTCCCAGCCACCCCAGGCTGGTTTCTGACCTCATTCATGCCAGTGCAAATCTGCAATAACTTCATGTTAGCCACAGGGTTTATTACAAATTGTCCTTGTGTAAAGAGACCAAAATCAGGTTTATAAAGTTGGTTTCTTTTCCCTCATTCCCATGCAAGAAATCCTTCTACAGCTGGAGTCAGTGGGGCAGCTTTCACCTCAACTTAAGGAGAATTGCTCCCAATTCACACCAATGGAAGCAAGAGGTAAATCCTTTTCCCCTACAACAGTAGCATTGCTTTGGTGCTACAAAATTCAGCTCTTCCAACTGAGTGAGGCTTGAACTTTCTTTCTGTGAGGAGCCCAAAAGAAGATAAATACTCAGGCCCCCACCGCAGTGAGGCACATCTAGTTACTCGGAGAAGGGAACGAAATGCTGCTCCAAAACCCACTTTCAGCTTCAGTGAAAGATATGACCTCATTCTTTTCCTGGGGCTGTAGAGATATGTGGCATTTTCCTTTTAGAGAAGTGTATTTTTCCTTCGGGAAAGGCTGAAAGTCTATTTGGGTAGTGTATTATTTTAGACATATTTTGCATTCCTGCTCTCCCTCAGAGAAGGAAGCTGCTTTCTCCCACTTCTGTGACACTCCTTGATTGCCCTGTACCAAACCACATTTAGTCAAACACATGGGACTAGATCCTTGACTAATGCAAACACAAGCATCCACAAGGCTGTGCTGATTTACACCTGGAGATTTACAGCTCCGTTACGAATTTCTGATTGTTCTATAACATTTATCTTAACCCCCTCTTTCCTCAAGCTTGTCATCATTTTCCAGTCTCTCCATTGTATCCTCTTGCTGGTATCTGCAGCCCAAATCACTGTTTGCATAGTGCCTCACAATGTTGTGGAAAAGCACAGGTGATATTGTCATGGTCTCATCACTCTTGGGCTACATTTCTCTAAGGAGAGCTTGGAGTCTTCCCACTGTATTGAAATCCTCACTGAAATAGTACCTCTCATGGGATTAATTGGGGTAACTGTATACAGCAGATAGACTTTGGGGTCTGCAGCTTTCAGATCTGAAGGCAAGTGTGGATGCAATCTACTTTTCTAGCTATCATACAACCTCCTCTACCTTTCCAGGTGCAATGGAAGGCGTTCCCCTACTTATAGCCACTGTCCCTGGGATGTCTTTTGCTCATTGGTTGTGCTGGGTTGCTATTGCAACTCAGTTGTGAGCAGATGGCTGGAATGCATTGTCCAGGTGTGGACATGGGCATTGCAAATGGCATACCCATCACTCCAGCTGCCTTTACAGCTGTGGAGAGAGATGAGTGTTTCTAGGGGGTGAAGCCTCTCCCCAAAAGTGCCTCCAGCAATTGACTCCTCAGAAATACTATTTTCAGTCCAGCAATGGAGAACGCTTTGAGTGAGAGACCCTTGCAATGTCCCAGGTGAAAGGCTGAACTCCATCCCCAGTCTCTCCTCAAAGGGGTCTAGAAGGCACCCAGAAGCTGATGTGTCCATTTCATGGTTGTTCCTACAGCTTACAAGGAAGTCACTTGCACCCAAATCTGCCCTTACATGCCAGGTACAGCTCGAGCAGTTTCAAGATGGGGTACAAGCAAGTAGTGACAGCTTGTGGAGCCATCATTCACTTTTTCCTACCCAGGAAAAGGCTTCCCCAGGGAATGGCAAGCATTCTGTCAACCTGTTATCTCTCAGGGTATAAGCTCTTCCATTCCCCAGATGCCATTGCAATCATTTCTGCCCAGATTTATTTCATTTCATCAATGTCTCTTGGGTTTCATCTCTATTAAATCATTTGGACATTGGAAAGTGGGATTCACCCCACTTAGCTGTAGCTCTCTCCAGTACATGTGCCTCCCTGTGAGCTTGCAACTTAACTGTAGTTCTCTTCAGTATATGTGCCTCCCTGTGAGCTTGTCACTCTGGTCCTCTACAGGGTTGGTGGAGAAAAATAAGCAGGTGGCAGGTCAGATACCTACAGGGAAATGAGCAGCACTGCAAAGTTTATGCCACAGAGAAGACAGCCCAGGATGACCAATTCCCGTGCATAAGATTACATGTGATGAAATTAATCTCAGCTCAGGTATTTAGCTTCCTATGTTGGCTATTTTATTTGTCTAGAAATTTTGGAGTGGAAATCATAAAGCCAAGTTAAGCAAGTGTACATAAATCCTGTAAACAGCTGTGCAAAGTAGAGAAGACACTAAATTCAGGCTATTTCAGACATGCTCAGTGGTGTGCCTGGATATGCCTTACTGATCTCCTGTGAGTCACATTATTGGAGAATATTCCCCAGCTTTTACATCCTAAAAGCCATGTTTTGGGGAGAAAAACACAAAACTAAATTATGGGTCTCAAATGTAAAGAAGAAGGAATCAGCCTTGGATAAGGGAGTGCACATAAACCCCTTTGCTACACCAGCCTTAGGTCTGAGAGGTGCTCAGCAATGAGGCATGTTTTGGGAATAGGAAAGGATGAAGCTGGATGTTATTTCTCTTGGAAACAAGGGCAATGGGGAGGGGATTTTACCTGTTTAGAGAGAAGACCCTGACATATCTCTATATAGATGTTAGGAGGAAGTTCTTTCCAGTGAGGGTGGTGAGGCACTGGAACAGGTTGCCTAGGGAGGTTGTGGCTGCTCCCTCCCTGGAGGTGTTCAAGGCCAGGTTGGACGAGGCCTTGAGTGACCTGTGCTAGTGGGAGGTGTCCCTGCCTATGGCAGGGGGTTGGAACTAGATGATCCTTGAGGTCTCCTTCCAACCTTACCATTCTATGATTCTATACTGCAATGTCTTTTCAAAGAGGTCGTGTTACTGGGTGGTCTGACTTTGTATTCCCTGTGCTGGTGTGTACCCCAATTGCCTCCAAGAGCAATAGTGGAATTGCTGGAGGATGAGTCTTTTCTTAAGATAATTTCTTTTTTCAAATATTTTTGAAGTGTGGCTTGCATTAAACTGAGTAATAATTAGATAATGTAAGTGCTCCTATCTAATGCTTAGATTATTGCAAGTGCCCGAGGCAATTCTTCAAGGTTTATAACAGACATAGAAATCAATGTTTAATGTCAAAAGTGATCCTGGAAGGTGTTTATTGAGAGTTATTTTTTAATATAAAATGTAAAGATTAGAAAAATGCTTTTATTCTTAGTTTTACTTCTAGTGGGGGCTGGGGGGAAGATATGATGTCATTAGGGAAAAGTATTACCATAAAGTTGGTGTCTTAACCTTCTGTTAAGATTTTTGTTGCAAAATACCAGTTTAAACAAAACCAAGTCAGTGTATTTGAAGTTAATATTCCCATGGTCACTCTTACACTACACTGATTTCTTACAGCTGCTACAAACCAGCAGTAGGTACTTTCATCAGTGAAGCTTCATTACTAAGCCCTGTGAGAATCTGGCCTTTTAACAGAAAGTTTTTCAGGTTTGGGGTTACACCCGTTAAAAAACATTGTGGTACAAAAGACTGTTTTCCTGCTGCTAGAACAAAACAGGAGTATCTGGGACAGCAAAGCTGCTTCAGCATCCTCTACCATCTTTCACCCTCCTGTTCCACCCTTTACCCTACTCTTCCACCCCTCGCCCTCCTTTCTTTGACTTCTCTCTTTCATCTTCTCTTTCACATTCCACCTCCTTCTCTTCCACGTTTCATCTCCTCCTGTTCAACATTTCACTTTCTTCTTCCATGTTTCACCTTCCTCTTCCATATTTCACCTTCTCCTTCCACCCTTCACTCTTCTCTTCCAAACTTCACTCTCCTCTTCCACATTTTGCTGTCCACTTTTCCGCTCCTCATCCTCCTCTTCCAGCCTTCACCCTCCCCTTCCATCCCTCTCCCTGCTCACCTGAGACAAGGAAAAGAGGACACCTGACAGGGCATACGTCCATCCTCAGGTCTTTCACACACTCTCACAAATCCATAGCTCTTTCCCTACCTACATTGTGTTCTTTGCAGGCCTGTGATGTCTTCTGGGAAACCCAGGGGGATGATGTAGTCTGTCCATCTAATCTTTTCTTTGATCATGATGTCCATCTGTGTAGAGGCTCAGAGGACACCATGATTTACTCAGATTTGGAGGAGGCAGCACAAGAGCTGGTACACAGCCACTGGTTTTCTCCACAGGCAGCTCCTCTGAGCATCCCCATACCACCATAGGTACTGCATGCCTCACTTGGCTGTGGCCAGATCCTTCATCCTTCCACTGCCAATGTCTGAGGTTACGGAGATCATGGCTCACAAGGACTGCAAAGCCACATCTTTTCGTTTGCCTCAAGTTTTTGTAACTTGAAATTGAGCTATAAAAGTGTCAAGGGTTGACACAGCCAGCTCTCACAAATATCCCTCTGGGAGGGAAAGTAACACAAAAAAACCTCTGGTTTGAGGTAAAGAGTTTTAGTGAGATCATACATTGCACAATTACCTTAGCAAAAGCAGCAGCAGAAGCCAGCGATAAAACAGTTCCCCCGCCCAAGCACACAGCAGTCCACAAGCATGCAAACAACCCAGAGGAAAAGACCAACACCCCAAAACCAGAAACTGAAAGCAGCAATTGGAACAAGAAGCCTCTCACATTACAATCTGAACTTCAAGCCCTGTGATACTTTGCTCCAGCCAGCACTTTCGTTTTGAAACTGGCATGATGGCAGCGTAGTTATGAATATATCCAGCAGCAGAGTCAACTCAGCCCATGATAGAATGATGGGATTAATCAGCATACTCTGTACATGTGAACCCACTATTAACAGGGGCCAATGGGCACTAGCAGGACTTGTGTTCAATGTTAAACCTACATTTGAAAACACTTTGGGCTAATCCTTGAAGCTCATCGTGTTCCAAGAGGATCACTCCAAATGACATCAGGGTATGGGCCTGGGCTGTTTATCTACTTCCCAGTATGTGTCACAACGAAATCCCAAATTGTGACCTCACTTTGTAGCTAGATTTTTTTTTAAGATCACTGCACTAGAATATTGTCTTTTTTGGGTCTTCATGGACTTTTGATTCTCATTTATACACTTTTTTGTTTTTTTCAGTATAAAATGCTGCAATATTATCAGGAAAAGTCTGAATACTAGTGTAATAGTGACATTACAGAAGGAAGGATGTATTTTTCCCTAAATTATTCCAGTAAAGTACTGAAACTGGTTTGTCTCTTGTGGTACTTTTGTCATAAATCCAACAGGCAATTAGAGCATTTTAAATCTTGCCTGAAGTGACTTCTTGATTTACAGATTTTCCTGCACAGCTGCGGACAGCCAAATCAGGTTTAAAATTCTCCAATGAGACTATGAGAAAGCTCATTTCTGTCAAATGTGTTGATCTTCTTTTATGACCCTGTGTGGAGTTTGGATGCTCAATGTCTTCCACAATCAGGCCACTCACTATACTTTTAAGCATGGAGTTAGATGTCCAACTGTGGACACCAAGGTGTCTGAAGAGCTGCTGTTCTCCTTTGCTTCCTACCCAGACCCATCTGCCTCCAAAGTTTGTGCAAGCAAAGACAGAGAAATGGCTTCAGAATTTGGTTGTCTCAAAGACGTCAACTGAGGATGGCAAGCAAAGATCTGCCTGTGTAGGAACCAGGGACAACATTTTCTCTTGGGCAGGCAGCAATTCTTCCCTTGTCTGGTTTCCCCCCACGGCTGGTTCCAGCGGAACTTTCTGGTCCTGCTGTAGTGGTGCTCACCAACAGGTGTGATATGAGCTAAGGGATCCTCTGCACAGACTTCCATCCACATCCCACTAGTAACAGAGCATTTGTCTCTGATGGACAATAATCCTCACTGCCATGGCTTTTTTACATGATCGTGTGTTCCATTCTTGAAAGTATAACCTTTCCCTGTGCATTTCCAAGCTTGCATGTCTACTGACCACAAGCAGTATTTGCCTCAAGCAGTATTTACCTCAAGCAGCATGCCCTCATAAGGTCCAGCAGTCAGGAAGGAGCCACACACTGAAGTCAGAGGACATTAAAGCTTGACCTAGAGTTGAATACACTTACATTCTTTATCTCCCTGGTACAGCATGTAATCTCTCAGGTGCAGATGGGTGATGCGTGTGTGGTTTCATCTACATTAGTTCATCCTATTCAATTAGGGAATAGTTTCACAGCACAGGAAGGACATTGAACTGTTGGAGCGGGTCCAGAGGAGGGCCGTGAGGATGATCAGAGGGCTGAAGCAGCTCTACTATGAGGACAGGCTGAGAGAGTTGGGGCTCTTCAGCCTGGAGAAGAGAAGGCTTCCAGGAGACCTTATAGTAGCCTTCCAGTTTCTGAAGGGGGCCTACAGGAAGGCTGGGGAGGGACTATTTACAAGGTCTTGCAGTGACAGGACAAGGGGCAATGGGTTTAAACTGGCAGAGGGAAGGTTGAAACTGGGCATTAGGAGGAAATTCTTTCCAGTGAGAATGGTGAGGCACTGGCACAGGTTGCCCAGGGAGGTTGTGGCTGCTCCCTCCCTGGAGGTATTCAAGGCCAGGCTGGACGAGGCCTTGAGTGACCTGTTCTAGTGGGAGGTGTCCCTGCCTATGGCAGGGGGCTGGAACTGGATGATCATTGAGGTCCCTTCCAACCTTACCATTCTATGACTCTATGATTCTATAATAATCTATGTGCCTCTTAAAGAAGCTGGGGTGGGAATTTTGGGCTATCCAATGTAGATTTTGAGCCTGTTTATTTTACAGCTTACTGACTCCACCTCCTTCCTTCTGTGCTTGAACCCATCCCTGTGGTTTTGTCTATCATGTCACATTGCTTTTATAGTATTCATCCCAGAGGTGTAAATGTTGGAACAACAGCACCGGCATCGGTGTGATCATTCTGAATTTCTGTGAGTGGATAGAAAAGCCTCAGGATATGAGATGATGATACACACTGAAAAATACCTTTCACTTAAAGAGAAAAGAGTCAGTTGGAGCAGCGCTGGAAAAACTGCATCCTGGGCAAGGCTGGGCAATGGGTTCCTGCTGCTTCCCTGCCTGAAGGACAGGAGAAGGAGAAAGTCTCCCGGGAAGCAAGACATTGTGAAAGAGACATTAAAGGAAACTGAAATTGCTGCAGCTCTGGTTTGCTTCAACAGCAGAACTACTCTGTGCTTTCATTGGTGCCTCTCACCATGCCAGGATGGAAACACTTGTGCCTGGACACCAGGAACGGGATACCACCACCGTTCTCTTGCTGCCAAGCCAGATGTGACATGCAGGTAGATGGAGGTCCACCTCTGCTGACTCCTCTTGCCCAGAGCAGGTCGTGAGGCCTCGTCCACTACAGGCTGGCTGCTCTCCACGCCCGGCGGTGCACGCGCCTGCACTCCGGCACATTTTGAAGGCGGCAGAAAACTGACGGATCAAAAGTTGCGCCTGGAGGCTGCTGTCAGTTTGCTCAAGCAAATAACTTCATACAGTTTTCAGAGATCAGTGGGGTCTCCATGGGCAGGGTGGAAACATAAATAAACAGGAAAGTTTTTCTGCAGAGAAAGGCTGGATCCTGTCCCCTGGTCTCCTAGCTGAGTGCAAGTGGAGGAAAGGAAAGGGTAAAGGGCTAGAAGGGAGAGAGAAGCAATGGGGCCCAGTGCTGGGTTGGGGCAGGTAGGCAGGAGTGGACCCCCCAAGGGCAGAAGGAAGGTCAGGACCTGCTCTGAGTACTGCAGAAACAGATCCTTAGTGTTGCTCAGGCTGTCAAACTGCACTACTTCGCCTGTGCTGGGGATGCTCCTCCCCAGGGAGAAGATCAGACACGATGTCAAATCTCAGTAAGTTATTGCCTCTGAGCCCTCAAACGCACAGACCTGGCCTTAGTGACAGCTGCCTGGAGGCCTGATCCCACCAACAAAGCTGCAGAGGTCAGGAAGAGCAGCCCTAACATGCTGGAAGTGTCTATTCAGAAAGCCCATGAAGTGACTCTTAACCTGTTGGTACTTCAGTCCTTCTGCTGCTGGTTGAAAGTCCAGGGATGTTTAGAAGCAGATGGAAACAGCAAAACATTGGATTCAGCTTCCACAGTGCTACCAGGTTTGGTGTGGGCTTTAAGTCATTTAAGCAGGGCTACTGCCTGATGTAGACCCCAACAGCAGTATGTGTTGGAGATAGACATTTACATCAACATTAGGTGAGATGAGAATGGGGTGAATAGCCTTGGGCAGAGCCACTGGTGGCTCTTTGGCCCCTAGAGGCCACAAACCCATGGTTTCTGCAAAAAAACATTGTGAGAGAGACTTGCTCCTTTGAGTTTAAGTCGCTTACTCCATAGAAAACTGCAGACTTGCAGTGAAAGGCCCCAGCTTCATATGTAGCTCAGTCACCTCAGTTTTGAAAGCAAGACAATTCCCCAGATGAAGAATACAGACAGGTTTTGGAGTGATCGAAATGTTGCAGTCTGTGGATGCATTTCTACACCTCTTTGTTGTACAAGTAGCAGGTCTGACACTGCAGCATCTTCCAGTGATGCTGTTGCTAGCCAGAAACAAAGTCCAGCACAGTCTTGGTTAGAAGTGAGGCTGACCAGACTGTGTTTTCTGAGGAATGCAATCACACTTTCAGGTCATGTACAGGTCTCTTTTTGTCATGGGCCCCTGTAAAGACTTGGTCCATTGGTAAATTTCTGGTAGGACCAAGACAGCTGTTCTTCTTCCTACAAGTCTGTTTTGTAGGTGATCCACACAAAGGCCTAAGACTCCTGTGGACTGATGTTGGTGCGGGACTTAGTGAACAGCACTGAGAGCAAAGCCAGTTCCGTGTAATTAAACCTAACAGATCTACAAAGATTGACACAGTGCACATATCTGTCCACCTAGACACAGTTGTTCATAGACAGACATAGCTTATTTATACACTACCCACCTAGAAAAAGCCAAACCAGAGCTCTAAGTGTCTGCTGAAGTGACCAGACCATTTGCAAGGCAGCTGGTACCTAAACACAAGAAGCTGTGTTTGAACACTTTATCCTGACATTGAGCAACTCACTAACCCAAGATGAAGAGGTTTACACCAACTGTTTTGAAATGAATTTCATTTCAATTCAGACACTTTCCCTCTGCCAGGCCATGGGTTTAACGAACACCAGGCTTACATCTGAGCTCACCGAGGATAACCTGTAAGCACCCTGTGGCAGGTTTGGCACTTCTGTTGAGACAGAGTAGAAATCCCAGTTGCTGGGACCAATCTCAAAGCTTGTCTCCTTTAAAGTTTTGTTTGTAACCTCTCAAGTCCCATCTTGGGAGTCAGGGCTGCAAAGGGAGAGGATGGAAGAGAAATTACTTCTAATGATGCTGTGTTCTTGTGATGATTTGGAGCAATGTGAAATCTCAACATCTCTCTTTCAATCTTGTATTGTGTGTGTTTGGTTTAATTTCCTTCTTTCTCATTGTGCTTAACAAAAGACAAGTGCTGGCTGGGACTTAAGGACATATTTCTGACATAAGACCTGGATCACCTGAGAGCTAATGACTTCAAACCTTTCACTTTGGAAGCTCAGACACAACTTTTACAGTTCACCTGTGCATCAGATGGGCTGGTTGCAGTGGTTTATGCTGGACTTTGGGAAGCAGGAGGATGCAAATGGGATCAAGTCCCAGCCCATCCTTCCTCCCACACTCTCTTCAGAAAACAGATTCCTGTCTCCAGGCAACCAGCAAGCAGGATGCAGTAGAAAGCACTGGCAAAGTGAAGCTCACATTTCCACTTGTCCTGGGCTGGCTCTGAAGTTGAGGTCTCACAATTGGTAGACATTCACAAGCATAGGTGAGAATCTTCTGGGGCCATGAGGTGCAGAAAACACTCTGGTTTTGTTCCTGCCTTCCTTTGGTGCATGGCAGTAAAGGGGAAAGGGTACTTCTCATCTTGAATGATGCCCCAGACCTCGCCTTGACCTTAGTGTCGGCTTTGATACCACCTGAGGGCTGAGCCCAAGACAGAGGGATCTGCCAGGCAGGAGACAGGCAAGAGGGAGCTGTGGCTCCAGGCACTGATCTAGAGACTTGGCATCCTTAACTCAGTTCCAGGTTTGACCTGTAAGGACAAAGAGACCACATGCCTGGCAGCGACTGTGCTCTGCTTCCGTGCCAGGCTGCCGGTGGGGAGCTTGTTCTTTTCTGCTTAGGGTTTTATTTTTAGGTAGAGAACGGAGACATTGGAGAGTTGCAACTGTGCAAGGAGATGCAGGCAGGGCTCTCACCCTCTAGAGCACAGACATCACTTCAATATGTGATTTCACAAGAATTTGTCTTCCCTAAAATTGCGTAACCTAATGATTTTGAAGCAAATGATTCTTAATTGCTCCATCACATTATGAACAATAGTTTCACTGGTCAGCTGATTGTTGTTGCAGTCTTATCATCATCGTCATCATCCCACTGCTCATGCAGTCCTGACACATGCAGGTATCATCTCACCTGTTTTTTTCTATGCTTAAACTATAGCACTCCTCGTCCCAATGAGTTCTTCATCCACAGAGCCAAATCAGTCAGAGAGGGGAGCTGTTACCTGCTTTTAATGATTAAGTTACAAACAACGGAAGGAGCCCCTGCTCTTTTCCAAGGTCACTTAGCAAGGTCACTGCAGCATCACTGTTCCAATAATTAGTTCCATACTTGGAAACTTAAATTCAGTGCCTACGGGTCCCTGAATACATCATCTGAAGAGTGTAAGTGCTTCATTTTGTGCTAGAGTTCAGAGGACATCCATCATTTGGAAATTGGATTTACATTAGCTTGGTCTCACTCTGGCCAACGTGTCTGCTCCACAGCACAGCCACTCACCAGAGCAGTGGAGGCTTCAGCAACTCCAGCTGCTGTGGTTCAGCTCTTCCCAGATCATTTAAACCTCTTGATTTACACCTCCTCTGCCCAGAGCAGTTACGTTTAACAGGTGATTGATGTATTGAGGAAGATTTAATTGAACAGGTCCTCTCAGAGACAGTCTTCTTGAGACTTGAATCCTTTTCACTCAGCTACTGGGAGCACATGTCAAAAAGGTTATGAGCAAATTTCCCACTCGGTAAGCCTGACGGGCGACCGACACTACACAGTTCATTCTCATTAGTGTTAGGAAAACACCACAGGTGTCACCTGAATATTTCTGGTCTCTGTGTGCATAAGCAATAACCACACTGATATTGTATCCCTCTTTTTCAGGACAAGTAATTTGACTTATTACCTGGTAATTCAGTCTCTTCTTGCAGATCACCATTCACTAATCTCACAGGGAGCTAAATAAATATTGGGGCAACAAATGCATAAAATAGGAAGGGTCTGTGCCACTGGTTTTTAAATATCTTTGCTATCTAGTAGCAGCTGCTTTCTTAAACCTTCTGCCCAGCAACAACCCTGCTGAACATGGTAAAGTCCTGCCAAACTGATGCTTTAGCATCATTTCACATTCTGGTTATTGAAGCATTTCAAAGTCATTGTACCAGTTTAGTGTGATTATATGAGAAATGGGTTCATGTGAACACAAAGTTCAACAAGACCAAGTACAAGGCTCTGCACCTGGGACAGGACAAATCCCAGTCTCAATCTAGGCTGGGGACTGAAGGTATTGAGAGCAGCCCTGCAGGGAACATCTTGGGGTCACTAGGGGATGAAAAGCTGGACATGAGTCAGCAGTGCGTGCCAACTGTGTCTTGGACTGCAGCATAAGAAGAAGGCCCAGCAGGTCAAGAAAGGTGATTCTACTCCACTGTCATCAGAGCTCTGCATCCAACTCTGAGGCTCCCAGCACAAGAGACGTGGCAAGCTGTTAGAGCAGATCCAGAAATGGGACATGAAAAGCATCAGAGGCCTGAAATACCTCTTCTAGGAAAAGTGAAGAAATTTTTTATGATGAGGGTGGTGGGACCCTGGAACAGATTGCCCAAAGAGGCTGTAGATCCCCCACCATCAGAAGCGTTCAAGGTCAGATAGGATGGGGCTTTGTGCAAGCTGATCTAGTAGAAAGTGTCCCTGCTTATGGCAGAGGGCCATAAGATGGGCCTAATGAATAGATGATCTCTAAGTGCCCTTGCCAACCCAAACCATTGCATGATTCTATGATTTTAATAAACTAACCAACAATATTTATCAATCAGACCCGCATCTACTTGAGTGATGTCCAGGAGCGTGATTAGGACTGAGTGCTCTTGCCCGCAGAAGTGCAGGGATGCTCTTTGCTATTGGGAACTTGCAGTGCTCCCAGACCCCCATCATTTCCTCTTTCCTTGAGAGTTAATCTCTCTTATGAAATTTGACATTGAAATGCCTCCCTTATACAACAGATTATTGTTGTAATTAGCTACAGGATAAATAAGACTGTATGGAGTATTACACTAGACTTCTCCTTTATTCTGTCAGTGAAGCGTGTATTTTCCCTACTGCTTCTCCCAAATCATCATGAGACTTCTGTAAGGAGAATATTTGCACAAAAAGCTGTGGGCAATTGCTCTTGAAAAGATTCTTACAGTTACTTAATACTGTGAAAGGGCAAAACGAAATGCTAGCTAAATGTATTTTCATGCTAAATTAGAATAATGGAACTTCTTAATTCTCTGACAAAGAAATGAGGAACAATTCACTTTATCCAGGTAAACTGTGTAGATGGGGAGCTCCTTCAGCATGAGGAATGGAAGTTAGCAGTAGATTTTTTCTTTTTCAGTCAGCTTACCTTGACATTTGATGTGTCACAAAATGGGGTAAGGATGTTTCCTTGACAGGGATCAAGAAAGCTCTTGTTTCCTGCTGGAGAATGAGGCTGCTTACAGATTCAGAGGCCTCAGCATCAAAAGCACTGAGGATGGACCATGTCTAGCAAAGAGAAGCAATGTTCTTTGGACATCATCAAGGACAGACCATACAACATCCTTGGGCTTCTCCTGAATGATGGCACTGCCACACTGTGACCTCTGCCCACTACAACTCTGTTAAAGAAGTTTTTTTTCACTTTAGGTTCCCATAGCAGAGTCTCAGACACTGAATCTTATAAAAATAATTTATTCACATGATATTCAGTAGAAAAACAGCTCAAGCTGGGAGCCCTGAATAAAGAAATCCCTAGGCAATGATGCCCTTACAATCTAAGTTCCCTTTCCCTCATTTCCCTCTCTTTCATCCATTACTGATATTCTGGTCTGGGATCTTCTTGCTCCTCATTGAATCCTTTCTCTGTCTCCGGGCTGGTAGTTCCTTTTCTTACCTCGAGGATGCAGCTTTTGCTGACAAATGTGGCTACCTTGCTTTTTACAGGATGCAGTGGTGTTGGGGCCTCCCTTCATGTATCCAAGTACAGATTCAGCATGAGTTCATCACTTGCGGCCTGAGGTTTCAGTAAACCTAGTTACTCATGCTAAGTAAAACAAATCAAGTTTCAATTCTACTTCATTATAAATGATCAGACAGTTAATTGTAATATTCTATAAGTAAGCTATTTTAATCCTCAACAATCTCCTCAACCATCATCCCACCTCTTGAAGTCACCTAAAAGCCACCAGCCTTTTTCAGTGACTGGCTGCTGCAACCAGCATCCTCTCGTACAAGTGATTTTATTTTCTTCTCTTCTGAGAAGAGGTTTTAAACAAATCCTTTCTGCTGCAAAAAAAAAATCATTAGTTCAGGTAATGTCCTGGCTCTGAACTGAAAGTGCCAGAGCTCACTAGAGATCCGAGCTGATATTTTCTCAGTGGCATGTGCCCATGTGGTTCCGGATTCCACGGCTCCGAGCAGCGTGTGGCTGCACTTGCCATATGTGCTGCGGTACCCGCACGCAGAGCCGCTCCTTCTCCGCACAGCACTGCCCCTGCCCCTGCCCGCCTCACCACTGCAGGCTCAAAGGGAGTCCTAGCAGCTCTTCAGAGGCTCTTTTGTGGCTTGCTAGCCATAAGCGTGTTCAAACGAGACCTCTGTTCCCCTTAACCCTGCCAGCATCCACTGTCCTCAAGGTTAAGTTTGCAGAAGCTGAGATACTCAAGTTGGCAATGTATCTCCTTCTGCAAGGTGCTCCCTAAACTTCCTTTTCCTGTTCCTGTAGAAAATAACCTGGAGTTGGGAGAAAAACTTACAAGAAAGACAGGAGAAGCAGCAGTTTCCAGCATGGGTACATACAAATAACCACAGAGATAGACAGGGATCTAAGCATCCCCAGATCATGCCCCCAGGTATGTTTACTCCAATATAAATGCTAACACTTGCCTTTGCTGTCTCTTATATGTGTGTGTGTGTGTATGTATAGATAGGTATGTATGGGTATATCATGGTTTTTTATATATGTTTGTGTGTATATATATATGTATATAAATTTATATGTATGCACACATATAGAATCATAGAATGGTAAGGTTGGAAGGACACCTCAAGGATCATCTAGTTCCACCCCCCTGCCATAGGCAGGGACACCTCCCACTAGCACAGGTCACTCAAGGCCTCGTCCAACCTGGCCTTGAACACCTCCAGGGAGGGAGCAGCCACAGCCTCCCTGGGCAACCTGTTCCAGTGTCTCACCACCCTCACTGGAAAGAACTTCCTCCTAACATTTAGTCTAAATCTTCCCTCTGCCAGTTTAAACCCATGTGTGCATATATATGTGTGTTTACGTACATGTGTAACTTCTCTGGCCTTGATGATATCCAAAGCACATCACTTCTCTTTGCTGGACACATCCCATCCCCAGCACTCCTGGTGCTGGGGCTCCTGAGCCTGTAACCAGACTCTTTCTCCAGTGGCAGTCAAGAGCTGCACTCATTCCCATCAAGCAATCCTCTTTCTCCCACCTTGTGACACCTTAAAAGTTAGTTTTCAAGTGGACTACAATAATGTAAGAATAGAATAGAATAGAATAGAATAGAATAGAATAGAATAGAACAAAATAAAATAAAACAGAATAAAATAAAATAAAATAAAATAAAATAAAATAAAATAAAATAAAATAAAATAAAACAAAATAAAATAAAATAAAATAAAATAAAATAAAATAAAAGCAAATAACCATCTAAAATATCAGAAGAAACTAATCTGCTGCTATGTGCATATATATACATACACACACATAAATAGACACACATATATGTATCTATAAAACACCAGCCTGAACCATGACCCTGTGTTACATGACAGAGCCTCTCCCCTGGGTCAGCAATAAGCAACTCTCTCGATTATTAATCCTGTGATTATTATTTCACATTGCAGAGCACCTAACCCCACATCAGATGTTTCTTTTCCTGTCGTACAGCTCACCTGAGGCTGCACAAACCTCACTGAGCTGCCACCACCTGTCTCAGCAAAGGGAATATAACTTAATACTTTGCTCCTCACCCAGACCAATGTGTCAGCCCCCCTGATTGCATGACTTGTGTAACCTCTGAGGAATAGGAGCTATCCTGACACTTGATGTGTCACATCAGCTATCGGGATGCAAGAGAGAGATCTGGCCACCCCATCTCCATAAATCCTTGATCTCTGTAGCAGGCCTGTCACTTCTCCCTGCAGAGACTGTAACTTTGGATTTTCTTTGAGCTGGCTGCAGTGCACCTTGGATTTGATATCTTCATTGGAAGTTGTAGTCTTTGTGCCAACCCCAGCTGACAGGATGGTGTTACTAATACTGCTCGTGTTGACGTTGCAAGATGTTCAGACTTCAAATCCCTTGCAGATGTTTTTTTTAATGAAGCCTCATAGCAGAGATATGAAATAAAAAAGCATTGTTACATGCCCACACAGACAGAGGGAAGGTATTTACTCTGCCCTAGTGAGGTCTCATCTAGAGTGTTGTGCCCAGTTCTGGGCTGCCCAGTTCAAGAGAGACAGGAGTCTACTGGAGAGAGTCCAACAAAGGGCTACAAGGATGATTAGGGGAATAGAACATCTCTCTTATGAGAAAAGGCTGAGAGACTTCAGGATGTTTAGCTTGGAGAAGAAAAGGCTGAGCAGTGTTTACAAATACATTAAGGGTGGGTGCCAAGAAGATAGGGACAGTCTCTTTTCACTGGTGCCCAGTGGTAGTACAAGAGGCAATGGATGCGAACTGGAACACAGGAAACACACAAGGAAAAGCTTCTGTACTCTAAGGGTGACAGAGCACTGGAACAAGCTGCACAGAGAAATTGTGGAGTCTCCTTTTCTGGAGATTTTCAAAACCCATCTGGAAGCATTCCTGTGAAACCTGCCCTAGGTGAACCTACTTTGGCAGGGCAGATGGACTCAATGATCTCCAGATGTCCCTTCCAAGCCCTATCATTCTGTGATCTGCTAGCTGAGACCATCTTTTGAGGTCACATCATTGAGCAGGCTCAGCCAGGATGGGACAGCCTTTGTGTTCTTTCCCAGATATTAGAAAACACTTTCTTTTAACCAAATTGACATGTCTATAGCAACAAAGTGGCCATAAATAATAACATTAAAGCCTCAAGACTCACGCTGCTGCTCTGAATGCA
The DNA here is from genome assembly GCA_013399055.1 of Ramphastos sulfuratus. Lineage (NCBI taxonomy): Eukaryota > Metazoa > Chordata > Aves > Piciformes > Ramphastidae > Ramphastos > Ramphastos sulfuratus. Next base: position 22,234 of record WBNM01027966.1, on the reverse strand, counting down.
ACCAGCAACAATGGTGAGCCATTGCTGATCATCCATCTCCACACTGGGGCACAGTGCACCTCCTGCTCTCTTTCCAAAAAAGTCCTGGAAAAATATCCCAGCCAGGGAAGATCTCACCTTCCAAGCTGGGAAACACCACCTATCATAAGAACCTTTTTTCTCCTCTTTTCACCCATCCAGTTTTTGTTTCCATGGAAACATAGTCAGAGAATCAGCTGGCCAGAGGCAGCCAGGGAGCAGGGAATCCCCTTGGGAGATTTCTGTACCTGGAAACTACAAGGAGTAATTTGCAAAACATGGGCTTTTTGTTGCCTGAGGCTCCCAGGTTTCTCAAAATGTTTAGATGTGTGTAAAAGAGGAATCTGTTTCCTACACATAATAATAATAAGCTCAAAGTTTAACAGCTAAAAGGTTCCACCTGAACCTGGGTGAAGTTTTGGAGAGTCTCTCTCTTTGGGATGGTGATGGTGGTACATGCCTTGTCCACTGTGCATGGGCATACTTCAGGATTTTGAGGTAAAAGTAGCACCAAGCTGTTCCCTGCTTTTGCCTGAAGCCTCTGGGGCAGCTCAGCATCATTGCTTAGGCAAGGCAATGCTGCCTCTGTCTCACGGCCATGGTGTAGGTGGCTGTCTCAGGGTGGGACTCAGCTCTGTCCTCAAAACAGCACAAAGGAAGCCCAGGTCTCCAACACCAGCATCATGCAGCCTGGTCTGCAAGGGCTAAACCACTGCCAGTTCAAAGAGGTTAGGCTATGGGGTTGCTGGCTTCCTTGCCACATAGACATGTGCATTGTCACATAGATCCAGTGAGAGAGATGTATGGCATAAATAGAATCATAGAACTGTTGAGGTTGGAAACCATCTTTGAGATCATGACATCAAACCACTCAACTAGAGCTCACAGTCCCACGGCTGCTGCTAAAACAGTACCAAGACAGATGTGTCCAAGTATTAACACAGAGCAGAAGAGATTATAGCTTGAAGAGCTATAGATTTTAAATAATTCAAATATTTTTAGTGACCCAAAGCACTGGTAAGTGCAGCTATAGGCCATCTCTGGAAACCAGAAGTCACCTCCTATTCTTCAGTATGAGTGTCCAGCCCCAAGCACAAGAACCACTATTTTGTGGCCATCACTCCACAGGGAAAACAGCCTAACATGATGCCCATACAGGCAATGCCACCATTTTGGCCCATCACCAAAATCATCCCCAAAAACATTTGCTCAGGTAAGACACTTCCCCAGGAAAAAAAAATCATCTGAAATAGTCCCAAGTTGGACAGACACTTAGACAAGCAAGGCTGAGAAAACCTGAGCCCTGGGACGAAATGCTGTTGTTAACCTTCCCTCTCACTGTGTTTAATTCAGGAATCCAATTATATCATTTTTAAATCCCCAAATCTTGTGCTCTTTCTTCAGTGCACATCTCTTCTCCAGCGCCGATCGATATTTCCAAGCCTTTACTAGGGAACAAACCACAGCCGTGCTGCAGGATTTGCTCTCATGCCACTGAAGCAAAGCTCTTTCCTGACACTGCCAGTGAGCTGCTCTCACTCAGGGCCTGCCATACCAATCAGGACAAGTCGTGAGGGGGGTGGATGGGGCCAGTCTACTTCTCTGCTCCTAGAAAATGAAAACTGGGAGTCGTATCTGGGTGAAATCCTGCGGTGCCCAGCAGGCAGTGCCGTGTGCTCCCTCTGCCGTTGCTGCCACGCATGAAGGGCTCTGGGCAGGGCTTTGCAGCCAGGATGTACAGACTGGGGAAGGGACTCCGGCCAAGGACCCTATTTTCTGCATTAAAGCAGAAGTTTGAAGAAGGTGTTCTTTACCTGGGTAGGAACATCCAGCTGCAATGCTCCTGGCAAGTAGAAAGGCAAGCTGGAGAAATTGGCTGTGAGCTGCAGGGAGAAAGGTGTGAAATGGACATTGCCTTGGAGCCCCTTGCTGATGTTAAAGCTGTGTTTCAGAGCAATATTTGGGTTCAGAGAAGAAGCATTTGGGAAAGAGTAAAATCAGGAAGTGCCTGATAGAGAGAGGTTTTATTCTGGAGTATTTGTAATGCACAACAACTTGTATCACCATCACTGCTTGTCTTAGAGATGTAGTGTCAGTAAGAAAGTGATTTTTCTCCTCCTTAATTCCCTTTCAACATCAGCCACCCAGCTCCAAGGGTCTCTGCTCTTCCATGCAGGAGGTTTAACACAAACCAAACATTGTGCAAAAGGGGTAAATCTGTCACAAGATCCAGGAAATGTTTTGGATGGAGGCAGAATCACAGACATAGCCCTGCCCCTTTCATCACCTCCCAGGACTCGTCTCAGAGAGGTTCCTATCCCGAAGGCCTTGTGAATGGGTTTATGCGGAGGACACAAGTTTCTGCAAAGCCCCCCATGCCTTCAGCAGCAATCCTATCAGGAAGGACCCAGAGGGCAATGGCTAGGGATATACCCACATGTTTCCTCAAAGCAGAGAGGATGGCGAAATTGGCCAGGGGCCAGCAAGAAGTATTTGTAAACACTTTGTAAATGATCCAATTTTCCTGAGCATCTGTTCATGACTCACTTGCCAGCTCCATGGATCCGACGCAGGTTGCTCAAATGGTGAAAGCTGGAAAAAACCCAGACTCACTGTGACTTCAACCCCATCTCTAAAAGCAATTAATTCACAATCATTTCATTCTTGCAATGCAGGCTCCTTAAAATAATCAAATCCATTGTCATAAAGGTGCCTGCATCATTATTGTATTGAGATTTGGAACAACATGCTCAAGCTTACAGATATTTTCCGTTCACCTTCCATCAGCGCTGCTTGCCCACTTTCCTGCAGGAAAGATGCCTGCAGCAGTTTCAGTTTGTGCCTTTGCCACACTGGAGGCTAGAGCTATACCAGAACTAAAACCTAGTTTGGTCCTAGGTAAGCCAACAGCAGTGGAAACAAGTGTGTTTTCCGTAGGAGATTAAACATGACCATGAGTCTCACACAGTTTCTAGGTCTGCAGATAAAAATCGAGCTCAGGAATTGGCCACAGCCTGTCGAGACAAAATGACCTCATATGATCTCCAATTTCTGTGTCCTGCTTTGCCCTTTACCATCTCCTAAAAAAAAAAAAAAACCAACAAAAAACAAACCCACAAAAAAAAGAAAAAAAAACCACCAAAACAAAAAAAAAAAAAAAAAACCAAAAAAAAAAAACCCCAAAAAAAAAAAAAAAAAAAACCAACAAAAAAAAAAAAAAAAAAAAAAAAAAAAAACAAAACCAAACCCAAAAATAGTAAAGACTTTATCCTTAATAAAGAAGCTGAAATGAAAGCACACAAGGTCATCAGTCTCTGCAGACCTAAGCAAACAACAGCCCAGTAGGATATTTGGTGTTATGGTCCCAGCTATGTATTCATCTATTTTATTTCTTTTCTCCCCAGACTGGGGAGTCACAGAACCAAGTCTTCATTTCCAGTGTACGTTGGGACTCTTTATGGATAGTCTGGATCCATGGGCCAGACAGCTTAACACATGTTTGGAGAGAAGGCAGACACAGGAAGGGATGTACTAGTTCAACCCATGTTCTTCACCCAGAGAACAGGAAGTACAACCCATTTCCTGCTATCACCTGGGAATTTCACCAGGCTAATTACTCATTACTGAAGCACATGGTGACTCTGGGGATGCTTTTGATCCTCACCTTCCTCTACCTCCAACAAATCAGTAGTCTTGTGGAAAGCGATCTTCTACATCACCACAGGGTCAGCAGCACTGTGCATCTGCCAGCATTTGGCCAGTTGGGCACTTCATCACAGTCCATCACACCATGCTTTCACATCTTGCAGTTTTCAGAGATGATATAATAATTTTAGTTTTTTTCAGGTGGAGCCAACCCCATTCATGAGTCCTCATCTGTTTGTCCCCGTGCTAATAATTAGAGCAGTGAGAGGCTGGGGGAGCACGCCAGGCCAGCCTTCTGCCTGGGAAAGCAAAATTCTTCTGCCTCAGGGAAGATTTCATCAGCCAAAGGAGAAATTGCCCAAAGAAAAGAAAAGGGAAAAAAAAATAAAAAAGAAAGAAGAAGAAGAGCAGAAGCCCTTAGACAGTCTGTGTCTGTCACAAGGACACAATGTCTCTCTATGCACTTAGCAATACAGAGAGGAAAGGTAACATCTCCATTAGGAAGCAATTACAGAACAGGCATAGAGGGAAGAAACTACACTATATTGGGTCAACAGTTTAGGATCTTCTGCTAAAAATAGGAGGCTTTAGAGGTTCTGGCTCCACTCTCCTGCATTATCATCAACAGGAGGCGTTTACCTGGATATAACTGCTGGAAAAACAGACTGGAAAACATTTGGTTGGATGATTACAGACCAGCCCATTACCATGGGTGAGCAGGAATATATCACTTTGCAAGCAAGAAATTCCCTAATCAAACATTCTAGCCCAGAAAAAGAAACAAAACAAAACAACAACAACAAAACCAGGGAAGGAAAAAAAAACCAGCAACAAACCACAAACCAAAAAACCAACCCCATCAAACTCCAGTTTCCAGAATCTAGCTCACTGTTGGCAGTTCATGGGGTGGATGCAGTGGGACAAACCCTGCCTCAGCACAGAGATGGGCTTGCAGAGGAGATGATGCTCACCCTTTCAGACATCTGCAGCCAGCATCAACTGCTACCACATCTGCCTGAACAGGCAGAGTAGCCAGTGGAAAAGGAAAAGGAGATGATTTCTTGTCCCTTGTCATTCTATAGCTCATAGCTTTGATGGTCACTGAGCTCAGAAATGCAGTTATTAAAAAGCCATCAGTGTGTCAGAGTGAACAGGACCTCATGATCACAGCTTACCTTGAACCAAAGAGGAATAGCTATTCCCATTCCTAAATTAACTGCCCAACCAGGGTCCCTGCATTCAGCTGTGCTGAAACAGGACTGACTCTAAGATGGAAATACCCCTTGCTTCACATGATCTAGCACAAAACTCTTCAGTGGCATCACTGCAACCAGTTTTTCTTTCCTTTGGCAAGGCACAGCAACCCATCCTTGAGGTTCCCCACAGCTTTTTGAATGGTCAGGGTAGCTCCACACCCCTCCAGCTACAGCAATTTCCATTAAAAAAAAAAGAGACTTTTCTGGCTTGATAGAAGCCTGAGTAATTTATTGTGCCACAAATAGGAATAAAAGAAATCATGTTTGCATTGTGTATTTTAGGCACTCTGAAGGCCTTCACTGAGAGATGCAATGCTGAAGGTTGAGGGGGAAAATCAGTCTTGTGATGAATGTGCCTGGGGACCATTTGGGCTCATCAATGCAATTTTTTTTCTTTTAGCCATCATTAACCTGCCCATAGTTGAATTGTGATCTTGATTTAAAACCAATGAAGTCTTGAGTGAAATGCCTGGGTTAATTTTCTTGGGAGCTTGCAGACTTTCTATTCAGGTTCCCTGTACCATATTATAATGCAGGGAATTCACTGGAATTCTTTTTCCTTGTACCCTAGCAAGCAAAAGTCTATACTCAACTTAATGTGCAATATAATCAGAATGATGCCTACAGGCAACACATACTTTGAACTAGCATGGTGAAATAATCTACAAACACTTTGATTGAAAGGAAATGTTTCTTATGCATCAAATGGGTGGGGGGAACAGTGCTGGGTTAAGGAAAGAGAGACCTTTGCTGGGCAGGTTTCTGTACCACAGAAATAGAGAACATGCATTATTTCCATCAGAAAGCTGCACATATTACTCTGCTAGTTACACACAGTGAATAATTAGCCACCTGTGAATGGAGATTTGGGGTTATTCTGTGAAATCTAACTCAATCCTGGAGCACTCTTCACCTGCTCCAGTGTAGAAGAGAGCTTGGCTATGAACATCCAAAGGGTACAGGCTGTTGGCAGGAGCTCCAGGCTAAAGAGAAGGGCCAGGCTACATGGGCACAGCAATAAACCTTCCATCTTTCCCTCCATCATTCCCTTAATTCCTCCCTTGCATTATCTTTCCCTGCCTTTACCTATCCATCCCTCCCTTGCTCCTTCACTCCCTCCCTCTGTTCTTTCTTCCATCCCTCCTTCAACGTCTCCCTGCATCTTTTCCTTCTCCTATCCCTCCTCCCCTCTAACCCTTCCTCCATCCTGCCTTCAGTCTCTGAATCTCTCCTTCCTTCCCTCCATTCCTCCTTTCTTTCCTCCCTCCACCCTTTCAGCCCTCCCTGGACCTTTTCAAACAGGCTCCCCCATTCAGAGAGGATTTCTCCACGCCAGGCCGATCAGGGGGATTAAAGAGCAATTAAACCCGATAAATTATCTGCCTGAAACATTTTTTCAAAGTGGCCGCTGTGCTGGAGCAAAGTCCCTGTCGCTTCATTTCCCCTGTGAAGGGGGATCAGGGCAGATCAGACCCCGGTGACCTGCTGACCTCTGCCTCGGCCTGGGCATGCCGACAGTGAGAGACCCCGCGGTGGCACCACACTCCCCTCGCCACACCCCGCAGCAGATGAAACCCAACCTCTCCTCCTCCTTTGGCAGGCCTTTCGCCTTTAGGAAGCGTGAAGGATGTCTCCCAGGCTGAGGCAAGCAAAGCAGCAACGGGAGCAGCCTGCCTGCTTTAAGGCTAAACAAACAGCCTTTGCCTTCAAAGCTCCCAGAAACGATTGTCCTAATTTCTCTCCAATTCGAAATTCTGCAACTGCTTTTGTGAAGGCTCCGGTTGCCTCTCGCCTCAAACCCTTTCTGGCTTCTGCTCGGTGCTAGCAGCCAGAGCAAAGGGCTTTAATGGCAATAATCTGGAGTGTCATCAGCTTAAATAAAAACAAAACCTGCACCTGTCCCTAGGGATGCTCCAAAGCACGCTGTGTTTTCTAACTGGGTGTTTTGAACTAGTATCTGGTCTTGGGTGCTGTATTGGTCCTTCTCCTCTGCTCCCACACTTAAGGGTCCATAAAATTCCTGGTTTTATTTTCACCCTCATGCTATCTCTTAGCTCAGTGGCCAGCTAGATCCATTTTCTCTCAGCCCGGGTGATTACCCACTGTGCTCAGCTATGACAGACTTCTGCCCACTCCCATCACATGGGTTTATCACTGAAATGGATTCAGCCCCACGGAGCTGCTCCAGATTTTGGAGGATGTAATAAGGAGCAGGATCCAACCTGCAGGACACAATCATTGATTTCAACAAGGAGGTTGAACAATTGCACTCACAACCTTTGCACTTTGCTGGTTTTCTTTCTCACACCTTTGATCCATTAGCTAGAATAGGAAAGGATGGAAAAAAAAACCCTAAACTGATGATGTCTGTCTCATATTCGTGGGTCCTAATGTGCCATGTTAATGCAAATGCAGTGTCCTTCCAAAATCTCACAAAAACAATGTGTCTCTGTGCAGGAGTGTGGAGCTGTGTATGGCCTTGTTAACCTGTGTGAGAGAGGAAAAGCAAGGAAAATACACTTCTGGTAGACTAATTAATTGAAAATAGCTGTGAGGACAAGGATCAGGCTGTCAGGAATGTGCTTTTAAACATGCTAAATATCTTTGCTTTCTACAGCACTGCACAACTGTACCCAGACTTGGTGTCCTTGCTGTAGATGCCAGTGTGGAAGTCCAGGTATTGCCTCTCAAGTCCAGTTAGTCAGAAAGCAGTCTGACCAAAATAGGTCAGCACTTCAGACAACAGATCATCTCCCTTCCTCTCACCCTTCTGCTCTAACAACAGCCTTGAAGTGGAGCTGTTTGGTCAAATACCCTTGAGTTTGTAAACACAAAATCAGCACATGGAGCATATCCAGCTAAAGAAGATGATCCTCACTTTTTGAGCTAATGGATAGTTCAGAAAATACCCTAAAATGCTCACTTAAATAAAAAATTATTTGCTTTGACCATGTTCTTGCTTCTTCTGCCTTCACTTTCCTTACATGGCCTGATAGTTTAATTACCTGACTGGAACATGCCTGCAAAGAGAGTAGCATAATCTAGAAAAGATCTCCAGAAATCTGGCCTGGTTCTGACAGTACCATCCACCCACTGAGGGCAGAGCAGCAGACATGACCCATGTACCCAGCAGCATATGTCAATGCTGTAAGCTACTGCATGATCCCAGTGAATTGCTTATGAACAGCCTATGCTCTGAGAATGACCTCAGGAATACGCCCACAAACACTGAAATTCCCCTTATCTTCTGTGCTGTACCTCTGTGAGCTACACACAGCATCCTTCAGCCTAGAGGCACCTGCAAGGTCCACATGCAAGTTGTTTGACCTTTCTGCTGTCCTCTTAAAGCACCGTTGTTTTTTACACAAAGCCAAAACGTATGTATTTACTTGGTCCCCAACTGGGAAAGAGCTTTGATCATCAGCTGGAGGCTGCTCCATGCTGTAGGGCTCCTGGAGTAACTCAGCCACAGATGGAACACAGAAGAGATGCCTGACCAGGAGAAAATGCTCTGCTGTAGAAAATGGAAAGAGAAAGATTAAATGATTCCTCCAAAGGCATGGAGAAGCCTGTTGTGAAATGGAGATTTCACCCTAGAACCCCATATCTGTTCCATTTTCTGACAGAGTTGCAAAACACAGGACATTGATGTCCTGGGAGGATTTGGCATCAGCAGCTGAGGATACAGATATTTAGCTGCCAAAATCATTTGAAAACAAACTTTCTTCTCAGAGATATTTGATAATAGAGGGCCCTAAATCATGTGTCATCTCTTCCCACCCAAGCCCATCCATTTCAGCTCATTCACTTCTTCCCCATACCGCTCTCACTAAGCAAGTCATTCTGCCTAGAGTACCTCTCCCAGCCCAAACAACCTCCATCCCACCAAACATCACATTATCCTTGTGTGTAACAGCCAGGAAATCCCAACTCTTTCTCATTTCTGTCACCTGCACCCACATCTCTCCTGCAGTTGTTCTTCATCTTTATATTCCTCTGCTGGGAAGCTTGTGGAGGGTCCCTTCTCTCCCTGTGACCATGCAGAGCCTTGCTGCTTAGCCTAGCCATCATTGCAACACTTCTGCTATTGGGCATAGTAATGTTGCTGGGATTATTTCCTTTCTACTCTAACTTATTCATTAAATTGATTTCATGAGGAGCCGCTCCTGCTCCCAGCACTGTCATAGCATGTTAGGAGTGTTTATCATTATTTACATTTGTGTCTGTCCACACAAGGCTGGCTGTTCCTCCATAAATATTTATAGCAACAGTGTGTATCTACAATACCCAGTCAACTCACAGGGAGTTGTGTGTGTCCTGTGGGTTTATACAAAACCAGCAACGTGGAAAGGGGAAGGGGAAGGAGAAGGGAAAGGGAAAGGGAAAGGGAGACAAGTTTGTGGTACACAGAAGTCACTGCTGTTTTCCTGAATGAGGAGTGCCCATGCTGCTAGGAGGGATCCTGCAGGACAGGACAGTTTGCAGATGCTCCATAGCACATAGATCTGTGAGTCAGGGGAGCTGTGACCCAGCCTCAGACTGGCACAGAAGCCACCCTCTGCACAAGCTGATTCAGCCCACAAGCAAAAGTGTGAATGGATTTAATATCCTTAAGCAGTTGCTGTAGCAGGTGGAACATTGAGTGGCATCTCCAGTGAGCTGGGCATTCACTACCCAAGTTGCAGGAGAGTGTTTACTGAATTACTCTAATAAAACCCAAAACAAAAAGCAGGCTAATGTCAGTAATTCCCTCAAATAATTTAAATGTACATATTTTAGGAGCAGAGCAGCCTCTTACACATCCAAATTCTCCAAATACCAAAGACAATGCAGCTCCTGTACTTCGGAGGAAAAAAAATTGAAAATAAATTTGGGGACTGGCAGTGCCGAGCAGAAGCTGAAGACTGCCAGCTACATACTACCCAAATGTCATAGAGTCTTGGGGCTGCACACAAAAAAGGGTGAGAGAGGTGGTGTGTGAGCATCCTCTGCATACATGGAGAGTCAAAATGGCAAAACCGTGGCCATCTCACTAACATTTGTCTCAAACACTGCACCTGACAAATACCTTGCATCTTTGTGTGCAGCCCAAGCCAGAATGTCCCTAACCTTGGAAGCCTGATGGGTCAGTCAGAAATGATCCCCTCTCCATTCTCATCCCAGAAAGAAACTTCACCATCCCCAGTTCTCTTTCCAAATGCTCTTCTTCCCAGATGTCTCCTCGGGGCTGTGGAGAAATGTCCCAAATGCTCCCTCATGCTGGCAGCATGGCACCTTCCCTTGCCACAGAGGGGGTCACTTATTACCAGAGACTTCCTGAGCACAGAAGATAGACAGGCCAGGACCCAAATCCCAGCTAGAGCAAAGACAGATGATCTTAGAGATCATCCCTCCTAGTGGTGGAAAAGACGTTTTCCATTCATAGTGAGATGGACTGCACTTCCCCTCTCCTTGCTGCAGAAGTGGCCCCAGGCTCCTGCGTGGAGCAGGGTTAGTCCAATTTGGAACTGGTGAGGGACATGAGTGGTTTCTGCCCAGAGGAGCAAGGCAAAGTAGAAAGGCGCGGGGAAGGCATCTGGCACACAGTGGTGTTACAGTCACCTACAGTCACCTTTGTTGGTGTTGATCCCAGAGTCCCAGGCTGCTGCTCACACCTGAGACTAGTCAGGATGCTGCCTTCATAGGGAGGTGATGAAACATGCCCCCACTTCTCTCATGCTGACTTGCCTTTGCAAGGGACCATCATGCAGCAAACTGCACAGCCAGCACAGATGGATGCAGAATGGGAAAAAGGAGGATTAGGGGTGATCACTTGAATGGTCCTGTCCCCTTCCATCACTCAGCTTGGCTCCCTATGAATAGACAGACAACCTCAGGGAGGTGGCACAGCCTCTTTGCCCCTTAACACTGGGGAGCGGTGCTCCCCATATTTGTTGCCCTCTGTGTCCCATCACTCGCCTGAGCCACAGCTGCAGAGTGCCTGCTTCCCCCTGATGATGGCAACAGAGGATGTGAGGTTTGGGGCGTTGAAGCAAGGGATTTCACTTCTTTGCATCCGTTCCATTCTCTGACATCTGAAAGGTGTCTGTGTGGGAGCAGGGACTGCCTGGGGCCCAGAGGCCTCCTCCAGCCCTGGCCTACAGCATCACCCCCTCTGCCCACCCCCACAGCCCTTCTCCCACATTTGGGGAGGCAACGGGGCTGCCTTCCCTGCGAGGTGGAAAGATTGCTCCTTTAATCTCGCCCCTAACCCCGTGACCTTCCTCCCTTAAGGAGCTTTTCCCCTTCATGTCACTGCTTTTTAAAGCCTTCTTTTCAAATAAAAGCAATTTCCTTTTAGAACTGTAACTATGACATGANGGAGGGAGTGGGGGGGTGGAAGTCTTTCAATTTACACAGTGACTTAGCAAAGCAGCCCCAGACAGACAAGATAAATACATCCCGGCAATCCAAGGAACTTAGAGGACAAAGTTAAGCAATAAGGTGATATCTACCTGTGGATACAGCAGCTCAGCACCGCGGCCCCGCATGCTCCCGCAGCCTAGCAGAGGAGCTGCATCCGGCGTTTGCACCTTTTTGTCTTCTGTGAAAAACTCCTGCCAGGAAGGCAGGGGAGATCACCCCATTTTCCCTGCGTCCCCACAAACTGCCTTTGAAGTTCCCGAGGGGTTTTGTTATTCTCCGGAGCCTGTGTGCGGAACTGGCAGTTCCTCAATGGCCCCCGCCGCGTCCCCCGGGCAGCATTGGAGCGATGCACTGGAGCAGAGCCGGGCGCCGGGCTCTGATCGCTGGACTGGCAAGGCAGGCTGCTCATTCCCGGCCCTGCGCCCACTCTGCCGGGAATACTGCGGGGATGCCTTCGGGGGCAGCACAGCCCCGCCGCCCGCGCAGCCCGCAGACAAATCCTGGCCCATGGGGCGGGTGCTCTCCCCGACGGCCGCCGACGGAGGCGGCGGGGGTAGCAGGGAGGGGTTTGACACTGAGTACACGGCTGGAGGGGGGTCCTACGAGCCGCCCGGACCTCAGCGCTGGCGGCTCCGTCGCTTGAATCAGGAATTAGGGAATTGCAGGCAATAAGGGAAAGGGAGAGGAAGAGAAAAAAGGGAGAGGGAAACGGAAAAGAAAGGAAAGATGAGAAAAAAGTGGAAGGGAGGAGCAAGAGGGAAACGGAAAGGGAAAAGAGAGAAAGAAGGGAAAAGAAGGGAAAGAAAAGAGAAAAGTGACAGAGAAAGACAGAAGGAAAGGGAAAGGGAAAGAGAGGGAACAGGGAGGGAGGAAGGAAGGAAGAAATTCAAAAGGAAGGAAGGAATTCAAAAGGAAGGAAGGAAAGAAGGAAAGAAGGAAGGGAGGGAGGAAGGAAGGAAGGAATTCAGAAGGAAGGAAGGAAGGAAGGAAGGAAGGAAGGAAGGAAGGAATGAA
>WBNM01027965.1:60656-92591 GCA_013399055.1 Ramphastos sulfuratus | reverse complement strand
TGCTGCAGCCCAGGACTCTGTATAGCCAAGGAGTTATTTTAACTTGCATAATCAAGAGTCCTTGTTTGGGTTCTAACAGCATGAACTATTCCCAAGCATTTTGCCTTCCCACTGCTCCAACCCATTTTAGAAGTGTAATTTATTTTGCACTCTCCTTTCAGCAGAGTTGCACCTGGGCACTATCTTCGCGTTTATCCTAGCTGAGCTAAAAGAAAATCGTTAGCATTGAATGCAAATGCAGCCCTAAAATCCAGTCCTTGTAAGGGAGATTTCCTGAGAAGCAGTCAATAACAAGACCTGGCTACAAGCAAAACTTCTACAAGTCCTTCATCAATGTTCTCTCTCTTTTCTCTCCTCCTAGCCAGGGTGAGTATGAGGAAAATAAATAAATAGAAGTAGAAATTGAGGTGAGGCAAACCACAGAAGATGAAGTGCTTATCTTTTCTGCTGGAAGTGGTCTGCAAATTTGCTGGAACATTCTTTATCTTGAGAATTCCACATCCCTTCATGGTTTCCCATGGACAAGACATATGTGCCAGGCAATCCTTCGTCTTGCTGTCTGCATTAATATGACACCGCATCCATAAAATGGGAATAATCATCCTTAGTCCCCTTTTCAAAGTGCTTTTCTAAGTGGTGGATACAGCAACCTCAGTAAAGTCCTTGGGAATTCAACATTCATTTTGATCACTGTTATAAGCCACTGTAGCCTGGTATGAAATGAAGGCTGAAATACAGCAACAAGAAAATACGGTCTAAATTTGTTAGAGACAAAAATACAGGATCAGAAATGATTCCTGGGGGAAACCAAGCCCAGCAGAAAGCTATTCACATCTCTCAGCCTCATTTTCAAAACCCTATTTTCTTTCTTCTCTGCAAGGCAGCAAACCCACTATTGCTTGGGAAATTCCTTCTCCTTCCACATATGCCAAGTACCAGCTTGGGGGCAGCCCAGCTCCACTACCTGCTCACAAGGTTGCTCTCACCTTTCTGGTCCACATTCCTGGGTACTAGAATCATAGAATCATAGAATCATAGAATCATAGAATGGTTTAAGTTGGAAGCGACCTCAAAGATCATCCAGTTCCAACCCCCCACCATAGGCAGGGTCCCACTAGTACAGGTCACTCGAGGCCTCATCCAGTCTGGCCTTGAACACCTCCAGGGAGGTTGTGGAGCACAGAATCACCCAATGTGATCAAAGGTCATGTTAGGTGATTGTGTGCTCCACAATTTCCCTGGGCAACCTGTGCCAGTGTCTCACCGCCCTCACTGCAAAGAACTTCTTCCTAACATCCAGTTTCAATCTCACCTCTGCCAGTTTAAATCCATTCCTCCTTGCCCTGTCATTACAAGACCTTGTCAATAGTCCCTCCCCAGCCTTCCTGTAGCCCCCTTCAGATACTGGAAGGCCACTCCAAGGTCTTCTTGAAACCTTCTCTTCTCCAGGCTGAAATGCCCCAACTCTCCTAGCCTGTCCTCATAGGAGAGGCTGTTTGGCAGATGCCTCTGAGCATGTGGATTCAGCCAGCATCCACTCTGTGAGCCCCACTTCTGCTCTGATTCCTCGTTCCTCTCTCTGTTCCTCCAAAATGCAAGGGAATCTGAGGAGATGGAACAGTCATCAGGGTGATTCTGCTATGAATACAAGACAGAATTGAGAGGGGAAAGGCAGCTCAGATGTGTTGGCAGGCTGGTGTCATCCTCAAAGGCAGATTTAAGTAGTGATGTAGACGTGCTTAGCTTGAGGAAAACTTGGAAGTGCACTAAAGCTGAGTCAAGTGCAAGAGAGCAGAACCTGCCAAAAGAAGTGGTGAATCAGGTAGTCAAACCCTAGGAAAGAATACAGGAAGGAGAAAGGTGGGGAAAGTACCCTAAAATTTTCTTTGTGGATATACTGGCACGGAAGGTGGTTGTAAAGAATGTTTGTGTCTGTGAAAGAAACTTCTTCCCTAAATGAATTTATTATCAAAATGCCCCTGAGGCTGGAATTTAATTTCAAATAGATCTTAAGTAATCAGACATCTATGTCTTGGAGCTGTGAAAGTCTGAGGCATGTTGTGCTGTGAAAGACAGCTATATCTTTAACATCAAAAATTAAAGTTCTCAGAAAAGTGTGTTAGAGGCTTAAGAAAATTGTGATGCATTTATGTGTCTGTATCAGAGTCACACCCAAGGAAGGAACAGTCTTTTTACACTGGCATGTGCCAAATAGCCTTAAGTAATGAGAATGGCATAAAGGATGAAATGTCAGTGGCCAGACTGAGGAATGAGCTGCCCTCTCTCACCTCCTAAGCAATCTTATTCTCACTGCTGTTACTGGTCAACTTGGACATCACAGACAAGGGAAGTTCTTAATTTGGAAACTGTAGTATAGTGTAAAGCATCCCTCACAGAATCACAGAGTATTAGGGGTTGGAAGGCACCTCCAGGGATCATACAGTCCAAACCTTTGTCAAAGCAGGATCATGAGGGCGGGCTGCACGGGCATGAATCCAGGCAGGGCTTGAAAGGCTCCAGAGAAGGAGACTCCACAATCTCTCTGGACAGCTTGTTCCAGTGCTCCATCACTCTCACTGTAAAGTGTCTCCTCATGTCCAGGTGGAACCTCCTGCATTCTAGCTTGTACCTGTTGGTCCTTGTCCTGTCACTGGGCACCACTGAAAAGAGCCTGGCACCTTCATCTTGACACTGACTTCTCAGATACTTATAAACATTGATAGGGTCCCCTCTCAACTTTCTCTTCTCCAAACTATACAGTCCCAGGTCTGTCAGTCTCTCTTCATAGGAGAGATATTCAGGTACCACAATCATTCTTGTAGCTCTCTGTCAGACTGTCTCCAGCAGATCCCAGTCTCTTGAACTGGGGAGCCAAAAAATAGATGCAGTATTCCAGATAAGTGTAGGAGAGGGAGGAGAATCTCCCTAGACCAGCTCAACAAACTTTTCTTAATGCACCCCAGGATACTATTTGCCCTCTTGGCCACAAGTGCACATTGCTGTCCCAAGAATAACTTGCTGTCCACTAGGACTCCAAGGTCTTTCACTCTCCATCATACTGATGAAATTCAAATCAGTAAAATTCAAAGTCCAAATCAGAAGCACTTTCTATAAAATGGGAAACTGAGGCACAGAAACAGAGATAGGCACAAAAGAAAGCAAGAAAAAAAAAATTAGTCCATCTGATCCACAAAGGTTCCTTTTTGGGATTCAAAAGAGAGATCATGAAAAAGAACTTTCACAAATTCTTCCTTCTGCAGCTTTTTGCATGTTTTAAATCCAATCTATCAAACAAGCAGGTAAGTAGTCACAGACCTGGAATAAAGAGGCATCTGGCTAAGTGCTGAACAGGTGTTGAAAATATGCTCACACAGTTGTCAGGGGGTTTTGATATACCAATAGTCCAGAGAGATGGGGAGGATGGTGGTGTTTGTTTATGGCTGTTGAGAGCAAAGAAGGTAGGAAAGGAGATAAACAGTAGGAAGAGGTAAGTTTTACAGTGCAGTCTTCCTACAGGCTGGAGCCAACTTGATTAAGCATTAAAACTGTGTTTGTCTGTTACCTACAACAAGCTTTTCTTATTGGTACAATGGGCTGATGCTTTCAGAGCAGTCAGTTGCTTCCAAGGCTGCATCTTCCTACAGCCATTACTATTACCCAAATAATGCCCAGGAGGCCAGAAAACACAAGGGTGAGGATGGTTCTGCTTCCAAGAAACTGCTCCAGAGCTCCCAAGTCCCTTTTACCCATTTCCATGCAATTCTTCTAGCCCCTTACAAGTTCTTTTCCAGTGAATTTTCAACGTATTGAAGGAATAAAAATAAACATCTCTGACAAACACTTTAATGAGCTTTAGGTCCTGTGAAGTGTATTTCTTATCCTACAAAGTAGCTATTTTGTGAGCTTTCCTCCAGCCCCTTTGATTTCAGATGGCAGCACTGTGCTTGAGTACAATGTCCTTTGGCCTGGAGACTGGTTTCTCAGAGATAAGCTGCACCAATGTGGCAGGCATTAGGACTGATTTCTCACAAGGGTTGCTCTTCTGAAACACCATTTCACACCAGCTGAGGATCTGCTTCTTAAGAACAAAGGAAACAAATCACTGTGAGCCTCCAAAGACAGAGAGCTGGCATTTCCTCCCACTTATGCCTCCACCAAGTCAAAAATAGCTTCTCTTCAGGAGACAGCACACCCAGATGAGGATTCAAAACCATCATCAAATGAGGATGCTGTACTTCACTGTTTCTCTGAGAACAGCAATACACCAAATTTCTGTCTCCAATAGTCCAGATCTCCAAGTACTTTGGATTTCATAGAACAACTTCCAGTGAAACATCTGCAGTTCTTAGCTCAAGGGACCTAAAGTTTATGAAGTTGTATTCTCACGGCCAAACGGGATGTAGAACTTTCTCCCTCAGCTGAGAACCTTGCATTTCAAAGCCCATCTAGGTAAATTACCTTTCCAGGGCTGGGTATTTCCTTTCTGGATATTCCTTGGAAGCAACCTTCAGGGAATTGACTAACTTCTTAATGGCTTGGTCAGACAAGAAGGAAGGAAACTTGCACTGGTCCAGTGGGAGGCACCACTTCAGGCAGTCAGCATCCTGCAATTCTTCCAAGTCGGTGAATCATAGCAGAGTAACTCTCTTTCAAGGACAAACTTCTTCCTCTCAGATAGGGCCAAGGTAGCAAAGGCAAGGCCTAAAATAGTTCCAGCCAACGTTTGGCTTTGAAAACAATTTCAAAGAGTCACTGCTGACTGCTAGGAAGAAGCCTAGCCTTGATCTAGAAGAACTGGACAAAGAATACCTCTTTGAGGAAAACAGGGACCGGTTCAAAACCCAAAAATCATTCATAAGATTTACTTAAACATCTCCATGAAGCATTACAAGGAAATGCACAGGCAACAAAGCTTGCTTCTTCTTGTGGTTGTTGGAAATCAGAGCTAGTCTGATATTGGAATTAAAAGCAGCTACAGACCTTGCTACAAAGAAAGTTCATGGTAGCATCTTCATCTCTCTGCTGTAAATAAGGTTGTACCTCCAGGGTCCACTGTGTGCTTTTCTGTACAAGACACTGCTCACCTCCTCAGTCAGATGAGTTTTCATTTACATTTTGCTGCAGGTTTTATTGCTAGTTCAGAGCTATGCTTTTCCAAGTTAACTATATTTTGAGAAGCTAGTGTCTAGTGGCTGGAAATTCACAATAGGTTAGGACATTGTATCCATCAAGACCTGAGTCTTGTATAACAAGTGAAGAAAACAGCTGGGTAAGTGCTTCTTGAAGCTCCTCAAAGGGGATAGTGGGTTGAACAGACTTCTGTAGATAATATATCTAGTGGGGAGAATTCTAAAAAAAAAGGTCAGGTGGTAGGAGCTTAGAGTTGCAATTCTGATGCCAGAACTGAAAAAAAAAAAAAAAAAAAGATGCCTATTTAATCTGACCTCCTCATAAGGCAGCACTTTGGAGTCTAACTCTAGTGCCTCTTGGTATGGTGATGACAAGTAGGAGCCAAGGAAAGAAGTGGAAAGAGTCTTGTGCACAGTCCTTAGAGAGATATCATGGTTTTTAACATAATCATATCAGCATTTCACCTAAGACAGAACTCAGATTCATCTCCTCTTGACTAGTTACATCTTATGGTAAAGTACTGTAAAAGGATTTTCTTCTTTCCCTAGACTCCGGTAATAGTGATAATTGATTAATTGATTCAAGACAAAAAAGCTGGGTTGTATTCCTAGCAGAAGTCACTGGGAAGCAAAATCTTTTTGTATAAAAAAAGAGAAAAAAAAAAAAAAAGTATTTGAAAATGAATTATCAGGAATGAATGCTTTTTTTCTTTAAAAAAAAAAATAAGTAAAAGGAGAATATTTGATTAAAGCTCAGCTATTTCATCCAGTTTCCTTGAAGATGTTATGGGTAAGATCAGTTAATAAAATCAAAAGGTTTTTAAGAGTCAAATGTACTTCCCTACATTTATGTGGTTTGTATAACCTTTTGCAACGTAGCCCATCTCAGCAGTAAAAAAGCAAACTGAGCTGTCCACTGCCCCACTATTTAACAGGATGCCACAGTAAAAGGCAAGCTGTATGTTAAAAGAAAATACAAAAATGGTTGACATCCAAAACATTTTTCCTACAGAAACGGAAATAACTGCTCAGGATAAAAGGCTAACCCGCATACATATGGCCCCTGCAAGAATCACAATTTATTCTACATGAGCAGAAAAGAGATATTTCATTCTTTTAAATAATGGTTTAAAAAATATTCCAGTCCAAATGACGATCGTCAAGCCTACAAAATGTTATTTTTAAACATCAATCTGTTTTCTTTTAGTCAGAGAGAAGCCAAGGAATAAATTGCTAAATATAGTTTATATGTTGGAAACAGTGACACAACCTTCATTCTCCTGGTGCTTTAAAATATGTGACTTTAAATACAAATTTCAGAGAACACTATTTTGCTCAACAGAGATTTCATTTCACTGAGTGAATCACATTAATAACACTTAGCTTATATAGTGCTTCTCATCTGTGGATCTCCCAGCACTTTACAAAACGTAAATTCATTACCACTATTTTACAGGGATGCAATAAAGGGATTTGCTGAAGGTTACACAGCAAGTTAGTAACGTGGCTCTTGAAGGAGTGAAGTCCCAAAATCTTGTTCCTTGCCTATTAGAAGACAATGATCTGGAAACTAATTGAGTTTTTGTGCTTCTTTCAGCGTGTGTCCCTGGAAAACCACCCTGAGAATGTGTCATGGTGAAACAAACCGATTCAGGTTTGTGATCCAGACACCTAATACTTGTTTGCCCTATTTACCATTGGCATTTCATAGAATCATAGAATGGTTTAGATTGGAAGGCACTTCAAAGATCATCCAGTTCCAATCCCCCCCTCTAGGCAGGGACACCTCCCACTAGTACAGGTCACTCAAGGCCTCATCCAACCTGGTCTTGAACACCTCCAAGGAGGAAGCAGCCACAACCTCCCTGGGCAACCTGTGCCAGTGTCTCACCACCTTCACTGCAAAGAACTTCCTCCTAACATCCAGTCTAAATCTCCCCTCTGCCACTTTAAACCCATTACTCCTCGTCCTGTCATTGCAAGACCTTGTAAATAGTCCCTCCCCAGCCTTCCTGTAGGCCCTCTTCAGATGCTGTAAGGCCACTCCAAGGTCTCCTCAAAGCCTTCTCCAGGCTGCACAGCCCCAACTCTCTCAGCCTGTTCTCAGCAGAGCTGCTGCAGCCCTCTGAGCATCTTCGTAGCCTCCTCTGGACCCACTCCAATACATGAGTGTCCTCCCTGTGCTGGGGGCTCCAGAACTGCACACAGGACTCCAGATGGGGTCTGAGCAGAGCAGAATAAAGGGTCAGAATCCCCTCCCTTGCCCTGCTGCCCACACTGCTGCTGATGTAGCCCAGTACTCGGTTGCTGTCTGGGCTGCACTCACACTGCAGGCTTATGTTGAGCTTTTCATCAACCCAGACCCCCAGGTCCTTTTCCTCAGGGAAATATGGTTCTATATGGAGAACTGAGAAAGCCAAGTAGGAGACACCTATACACAGAACAGTCCCTGATGAAGGAACTTGCACTTGAACAAGACCAGGGGAAAAAAAAGACATTAAACCAAACAGCTGACAAATGTCCAATTGAGGTCAATACACTGATTTGATTTTTTTTTTTTTTTCTTGTTTCACCTTGGGAATGAGCAGCTTTACGGAATGACAAAGAATCATAGAACCATAGAATCACAGAATGGTTCAGGTTGAAAGATGTCAGAGATCATCTAGTTCCAACTCCCCCGCCATAGGCAGGAACACCTCCCACTAGAACAGGTTGCTCAAGGCCTCATCCAACCTGGTCCTGAACGCCTCCCTGGGCAACCTGTGCCAGTGTCTCAGCCCCCTTACTGTAAAGAACTTCTTCCTAACATCCAGTTTCAATCTCCCCTCTGCCAGTTGAAACCCATCGCCCCTTGTCCTGTCATTACAAGACCTTGTCAATAGTCCCTCCCCCGCCTTTCTGTAGGCACCCTTCAGATCATGGAAGGCTACTCTCAGGTCTCCTGGAAGCCTTCTCTTCTCCAGTCTGAGAAGAAGAAGAAGAGATTAAATGAGAGGATGGATATAGGATGGGTCTGAATGAAACAAAAAATGGTAGAGGAGTAGTCCAGAGTAGTACACTCAGCCATGATCATGGCTTTCTGCCAGGCTTGCTCCAGCACCCATCTCAACAAGACTTTTTCTCCTAAATTTCTAATATGGGGAATGTCTCATAGAAAAGGGTAAGGAGAAAATGGAGATGTTAGAAAAGATGTGAAAGAATTCTTGAGTAGAAAAACTCAGTGGCTGCTATCTCCAATTCTTCCCCGGGCAGTAGTATCTGTGTTGGTCACTGCTGGCTCCCTAATGAGCTCAGGGAGACAGCTTGGGGGACTCACACCATTTACCAAAAGATAGATATCTTCCTCATAAAAATTATCTGCAAGTGGTAGGAATTTCAATGGAGACAGCAAATGGCATCAGCCCCAAATTATCTGTGTTTTGCAAGGCAACACTGTCTCCAGAACTAGTGGCTCAGTATTTTCCATCAGAAGCTGCACTCTTCTCTCAAGTATTTGGGAAAAAAACAAAGCAAAACCAAAACCAAAAAAAAAAAAAAAACCCAAAATAAAAAAGGGCAAAAAAAAAAAAAACCCAAAATAAAAAAGGGCAAAAAAAAAAAAAACAAAACAAAAACAAAAACAAAAAAAAACCCAAACTAAAAAAGGGCAAACTAAATACAAGCAAAAAAAAAAAACACCCAAAAGACAGAAAGTGGGTAACAAAGAATTCATGGTCTTAAGATTAACTTTTAGTAGGAAAAAAAAAAAAAGAAAAGGAGATAATATTCAGATAGTTTTCTAAATTCTTAAATTTAATGGTTAAAGAATGACCTCTCCAAGCACAAGTGATGGAGATATAGATTTGGCAGAAGTATTTCATTTAGTAGAGACACACCAGATCTGTAATCTGCAGCAGAACCTGAGGAACTCATCATGTCAGAGCACACTTGCATCTGTTCCCAGAGTTCTTGAAGAGAGGGGGGGAAAAAAATTAAAAGAGTTTTTTTAATACTTCATTTGCAGTCTTGCTTTTAGCAGTACAATAAAATCCTACATATCATACCCTTGACAGATGTGGAGTGGTGTGTCTCTACATAAATAGGATTAATTAGATCATTGATTCACAGCAGCTGAAAATCCAGCCCTCTATTCTACGGCACATGTCAAAGTTATTACACAAACAATAAGATCTGCTTAACAAAAATATAACTCTGGTCTTTTTAGGTATCACTGATACTTGATTGTTTGGAGTATTGGCTTTCTGACAGGGTTTGGAATGAAGCCATTTTTATTAATTTAGTTATTTTTGCTGATATAAAAGGTCGTCTATCATGTTAATGATGTATCGGTCTGTGGTACCACCGAACAATAATTACAGAATGTTCCTAATAGTAAATCATTTGTCACAATCAGAGCTCACTACAACAACCTTTTGTTGAGCAATAGAATACATTAGGTGAATAGCAATACACCTTTATGCTCACCAATTAAAGGATCCCACACATACGGAATTTACATGAACTTTAGAGTGAGGCATCATGAATTATGAACTGCTGCTTACAAAATCTTGCTAGGTATAGAACTTGCTGCTAATTTTTAACTTGTCAAATCATTTATATGGAGCTTTTCAAGTATAATTGGAGCTGCAGACAGATTTCCCAGTCTGTCAAATCAGAAGTGTTTGGAAATTTTCAGAGATCAGGAACTTTGAAAATAGACACAAATAAATATTTAAAAGACCAGCTAATCTATTCAGAATGCAAATACATCCTGTCACTCTATTACTCCATTTAGATAGTGATAAAATTTCTTCTTCTCTTTTTTTTTTTTCCCCTCCATTTGGCAAAAACTGTAGAAAATATTTTAGTTTAGGAAAGAGATTTCCAAGGTCTAATGACAGGTAGCATGCAAATCACTGCCTGGTCATCATGGATGGAGAACAATTTGATCACACCCTCCTAGAATGTCAATTTTGCTGCCAGATGCTGGATATCATTAAGATATATTAATGAAACAGAGGAGAAACTTTTGATACTTTCTTATTCTCATGGAGTTGTTCAATCATAGAATCATAGAATGGTTTAGGTTGGAAGGGACCTCAAAAATCATCTAGTTTCAACTCCCTGCCACAGGCAGGGACACCCCCCACTAGAATCTTGTAATGTGAGGTAATGTGATTAAGATGGTTCATGAAATAGTCTGCCTTAAAATGTACACTAGGCTATAAATAAATCTGACAATTCCTGGGTTTGAACATTCTCTCCACACGATTTTTAAGGGTCCAAGTTTTGTTCAGGTTCAGTAATTGTGTCCTTCTCTTTACCTCATAATACCCTGCAGAAGGGAAAGGCCATGGCTGTCATTGCAGCTACGCCTATTATGAGCCATTAAATCCTTGGCCACATGTGCCCAGTAATGCTTAGATTGGATAGATTAAACCTAACCTGAAAATAGATCTTTTTCAGAGGTTCAGAGGTCTCACTCTCATGCTGCATCTTGCAGCTGGTGGATCAAGTCGGCATGGATCTGCCAGACCACCAGGAGATGTCCTCTTCCCTTGCAAAGTCCTTCTATGCTTACAGTCAGGGTCATCTACTGGATATGTCTCCTTGCTGAACTGTTGAGTCTTTCACACCTCAGGGAAACAAGACAGTGGCACACACAAAAATAGGAGGAAAAAGAAAAAGACATGAGCTGCCACAACAGTGCCACGCTCCACCCATATGCCTCAATTATCTCTCCCAGGCCTCTACAACGCCACACACCACATCAGGAGTAGCAGAGGGACTACCAACGAGTAATTAAACCTCTTATTGCTTTGCATGGCTGAGTAGTTTTCATAACAGCACTGCACAAAACTTGAGATCCGCAGATTTTTATATAAGCTCCTCTGCATTTCTGCTTGCCTCTCTCTCCTTTTTTAATTTCCAGCGTTAGAATAAACTTTACTGTGAACTGCCGGGAATAAGAGGATTTGAGCAGGCAAATGCTAAGATGATTGTTCATTAAACCCAATGACTTTGAAACTGCCTCTGTGTCAATTAAAATAAAAACTGTCAAATGCTTTAAAAGAGCAACTTCGTATAATAGGAACTCTGTTGAGTTTATTGGCAAAGAAAGAGATCCCTTCCAGGAGGTGATGTAGAAGGAAAGTAAGGCATTGTGCTCAGGAATGGTGTCCTGGTCTCTCCTGATTCCTCTTCAGTAAGGAAAACTGCACATAACATATGTATGTGCACAGACCTTAGAGTAGCCTTCCAGTATCTGAAGGGGGCCTACATGAAGGCTGGGGAGGAGTTATTGACAAGGTCTTGCAATGACAGGACAAGGGGCAATGGGTTAAACTGGATTTAGACTGGATGTTAGAAGGAAGTTCTTTACAGTGAGGATGGTGAAACCCTGGCACAGGTTGCCCAGGGAGGTTGTGGCTAATTCCTCCCTGGAGGTGTTCAAGGCCAGGTTGGAGGAGGCCTTGAGTGACCTGTACTAGTGGGAGGAGTCCCTGCCTATGGCAGGGGGTTGGAACTAGATGATCCTTGAGGTCACTTCCAACCTTACCCTTCTATGATTCTATAATTCTATATATGCATGTGCACATATATGTATGTGCACATATGTATGTGCAACATATATGTGCATGCATAGGTGCTTGCTGGAGGGCTGGAGAAAGAAGGAAGTTGACCTTTTACTTTGGTTTCTCCACTTTTTTTTTTTTTTTTTTTCCTTCCCCAAGCTAACAATTAGGATTAATTGTCAACTTACAAACCACTGGGCTTTGTTTTGTTTTGTTTCTAACTGGATGCAGATCTAACACTTCATATAACTTTAAAATGCCATTTTGTTACAGTAGCCAACCAATCCGACAGGAGATCTTCACGCCTGCGTGTCAAGTGTCAGACATAAAATAGCTGTAAAAATGGGACAATAAAAAGCGTGTTACTGTAGGATGCTGACAGCACCCACGCTTGGCAATCAGGGAGCTTTCACAACAATTAACAAAATGGAAATCAGATTGAAGAAGTGAGTGTGGGGCTCATGGGATGGGAGTGGCTTCCTTCTACCAATGTCCTTGTTTTCTGTCCCCTGGCAACACACGTGTCCTTCTGGACAAGAAGGAAACAAACACAGGGTGAAGCAGCTGGGTCCCTTTGGAAGAAACAGGGCTTTTTAGTCTGGAGAAGAGAAGACTGAGAGGGGATCTAATAAATGTTTATAAATATCTGAGGGCTGGGAGTCAGGAGGGTGGGAGATAGGCTTTGCTCACTTGCTCCTTGGGATAGGACAAAGAGCAATGGATAGAAGCTGCAGCACAGGAGGTTCCAGCTCAACATAAGGGGGAACTTCTTGACTGTAAGAGTCACAGAGCGCTGGCACAGGCTGCCCAGAGAGGTTGTGGAGTCTCTTTCTCTGAAGACTTTCAAGACCTGTCTGGATGTGTTCCTGTGTGCCCTGAGCTGGATTGTCTGGTCCTGCTCTGGCAGGGAGATTGGACTCAATGATCTCTTTGGGTCCCTTCCAACCCCTAACATGCTGTGAGCCTGTGATCCTGTGATGCTGGCAACTCAAGAGAGCAGCTAGCAGAAGCTGAATTGGGGTGGGGGAGGAAAGTAACTCAACTTAAAAAAAAAAAAAAAAAAAATTATAAAATTCAAATGTCTCTCCCCCTGTCCCCATGCACACCACCCACCCTCGTCGCGTTCTGTCCAGAAGAAAAATCCCTCAGCCGCAATGGTTGTTTTTATTAAATTCTCCTCAATAAAAAGCTCAGGCAGGATTTATTAGGTACTCAGGGCGGACGTTTAGTATTTCGCCAGTTATTAAGTGAAAATCAATAGAAAGCAAAGAAAATGGAAGTCACTGCACTGTTAGCACGCTGTTGTCGCCCAGATATTATGTCGGCTGTCTTGTAGATTCATGACAGACGAAAGCGGCCGGGAGAGAACTCTTTCTGCTTACATTGCAGGAGCCAAAGTGGGGTTATTCATTAGATCAGGCAGCTGGCCAGATGGATTTCCAGTTCAGTTTTACCATTTATCTTAAAAACGCCTGTATCGAGTGAGAAAGAACACTGATATTATGTGATATCGATGGCAGCTTTATGTATCTAAATCAGGATTTATTGTTATTTTGTTCTGAAGACCTTTTTTTCTCAAGAAATACCATTTCACTGGAAGAAAATAATAGCTAAAACCTTGTCAAAGATAACCTTTCATGTTGTTCGTGCACCGCTGGCTGTAAAACAAATAGAACCCAGGGTATAAATAGGTTTAACCACATCCTTACAAATCATTCCCTTTAGNCTTTTTCTCTCTTTCTCTCTCTCTTTCTCTCTCTCTTTCTCTCTTTCACTCTTTCTCTCTTTTTCTCTTTCTTTCCTTCTTTCTTAGTTACAAATGTGGGGTTTAGTCATTAGTTGTGTTTTTTTTCCTTGCCGGTAATTTAGCTATAAATAATGTCAGCATTTGTTTTAATTGCATTATAAAGCACTAGAAGTTTAATGTCTCTGGAAGGGTCAGAGCAGAAGGTTGGGTTTGTTTTTTTTTTCCAGTGAGTGGGTTTGGGGAGGAACTTTTTTTTTTTTTTTTTTTTTTAGAGATTTTTTGCCTTTTGCTTTTTTTAAAGCCTCCTTCTCTGTTACCAAACTTTTCACCCAGATCATCACAACAGAAGAAACAACAGCTGTTCTACCATAAAAAAAATGTGTTTTTAAGAGACAGGATCAGATCTCTGAAAGAGATTAGCTCCTGCTCAGGCATCAAGAGGAAAAGTCAGACTTCTCAAAAGTTTTCATCTTTCATCAAGTTCTGTTTCTCCAGATCTCAGAGGCCTTTTACAGGACTGATTTATTTGTGCCCTAATCAGGATTAGTGCTGCTTGTCCTGAACCTCAGCTCCCATACAAATGTGTGATGGAAACGGCTGCAGTGTGGTAAGCTCTTAAGTCCTGGAACACCAGGGTGCTCAGTTTGAACTCCATGTAAACAGACACTAGACTCAGCACTCTGACTCTCCCTGGGAGTGTTCAAGGCCAGGTTGGATGAGCCTTTAAGCAATTGAGTCTAGTTGTGAAGTATCCCTGCCCATGGTGGGGAGGTTGGAGTAGATGATCTCTAAGGTCTCTTCCAACCTAAGCCATTCTGTAGCTGTTGATAGGACTGAGTCTGATGAACACTGCAGGCACACCATGACTCAGTGGTGGCAATCCTAGCATGCATCACTCCATCTTTTCTTCTCAGTCCACAAATAAAGCTCCACACTCAAAAACTCAATACCTCAAAAGTCAAAAATAGAATAGAATAAAGCATGTGTAGCCTGTCTTTGTATTATTGGTAAATGAGTTTTGAGAGGTGGGGATGGGATAAATGTACTTTAAGGGAAGGGCAACGAAGGTGTGGTTTAGTGACTTGCTGTGACTGCCCACAGATTAAATTGAAAAAGGCCCAGTGGGACACAAGAAGCATCCTGAGAGATCAGTCATGCCTATGGCTTAGGCCATCTTTGAGCATCAAGGCTTTTAATCACACTTTTAAAACTCCTTTTTTTCCTCTTAACCATATCATTATTAAACACCTTGACTCCTGAATAAACAGCCAATTCAACTCATCTAAGTCCATCCTTGCTCATGGCAGCATCACCCAGGCTGTCCCAACTAGAACTTTGCCCCTCCCAGGGTCTCTTTGGGAGCTTGTAATATGCTTGTCATGACCCAAAGAGCAGCTTCAAAATGCAACCTTTAGTCAGTCATCCTTCAAAGGGTGTGAGGCCCCTGGAGAACAGGAAAAAATAAAAAAAGCCACTTTGAATCAGGCAGATAGATGCAAGAGGACTTACAAAGTTGTAAACAACATCACAGCCCTGGCAGGAAGAGTACATTGCTTGTACAGTTTTTTCCTCTTTTCCTTCTGAAAGTGTCAGCCTGTCACCATTTCATTGACTTGCTGGGCAGTTTCCCTTAGCTCAGATATTTTTCTAGGATCTTTGAGTGTTTGGCTTGCCTTTGAACCCACTGCACCACGGGAAGAGGAAACCATTGTGTCTTAGATGGAGTTACACATGTATGCTTTTCCCCTGCTGATAGCTCAGCTATTGTTATCCTACAAAATCCTTTGATTTAGCACCAAATCTCAGCCACCCCCACTCTAAATGCTTACAGAGATAGTGACAAAATTAAGGTTTTGGGGTTTTTTTCTCAACCACAATTTTTTTCTTTCCTCTTTTCAGAAATGTCTTTAAATATAGGCTGGAGGAAAATTATAATCACCATACATGTTAATTTTGCAATATAGTCAGACTTAACTCCTGCTAGAACTCCTCTGAGAGTCACCTACAGGCAAACTGGACACAGTGAAAATCAATTGCTAGTGAAGGACAGAGAAAATCTCTGCACTGGCAAATGTTTACACTTGAATTCTTTTTAAAATTACCTTGCACTTAGCAAATTAGAAGCTGCTCTTCATATCCACTCAGAGCATTTACAAGATACAGAACTATGTGGAAGAAAGGAAGCATAGCCCTGCTTGTTTAGACACTTGCTGTGTATATTTTGCAGGAGGCCTTGGTCAAAGTTCCTGCTGATAAACAGGCATAGCAGAAAACTGAATTTAAGACTCCTATATCCCAGGTGAAACTGTACAGCAGCTCCAGTGGCTTTAGTTTTTATATAGCCATAGGCCCTGTTTCAGTGCAACTCTGGAAAAGGTTTCTATTTATCTCTATTCTTTGTCACCCCAAATACATTTCTGTCTAGGAAAGTTTCACATGAACTAAACCAAATCAACCTCTCTCTAGTTAAGAAGGAAACAGAGTGGTGTTTAAATCTGTTTTGCTTCATGTTTTTAGGGACTTGAGTTTGTGTTCCCCCTAAAGACCTGGCTGAGTTCAACATTACTTTATGATGGAAACATCTTTCTCTCAGTTTGACCAAAGTGTCATGGAATGGTCATCTAACTCCTGAGGTATTTTTTTAATGCAATTTTTCCAAAACCTTTCAGCATTTTCAAATGGTACTTCAGTTCAGTTCAGTTCAGTTTAGTTCAGTTTAGTTTAGTTTAACTAGAAAAAATATTCAATGGGCTTTTCTTTCTTGGCAATACAGCTCCAGTGTCCTCTGCTACTGGCACTGGCAGTTCTGTGACTGTATATAAAAAACTGATCCAGCTTTGTCACAGAAAGATGGTTTGCCCAAATACATTTTCTCTCTAGTGAATTGCTGTTGTCTTCTCTTAAATTTGCTTGAAAAAATGTAATATTTATAATGAGGCTGAGGAAAATTGGATATCATAGAATCCTAGAATGGTTTAGATTGGAAGGAACCTCAAAGATCATCTAGTTCCCACCCCCCACCATAGGCAGGGACACCTCCCACTACAACAGGGCACTCAAGGCCTTCAACACCTCCAGGGAGGGATATATTGTCTTTAGTTCTAGGATATATTGTCTTTAGTTCAAGGTGGAAAAATTGCCCTCCCCTGGAAAACTGTTCCACACATATTGTCCAGAAAAAATAATTTTCAATTAACAAAATATTGAAAACTTTTTTTTTTTTTTAAATAATTTTGCAATTTGTTTTCACCTGATGTTGAGCCCTGCAAGCATCCATGGGATGAGGAGCCCCCAGGTCTATCTCTTGTTTCTTCCACATGATGCTGTCTTCACTGGCTCAGCATCTTCTCCTCTCCTCTTCTCCTCACAAGTGCACCTTTACAGTTTCTGAAGACAGAATTGGCTGATACAGCTGCAGGCTGTGCAGCCATCCAGCGAGACCTGGACAGCCTGAGAGCTGGGCACAGGGGAACCAAATGAGGTTCAACAAGGATAAGTACAGAGTCCTGCACCTGGGGAGGAAAAATAAACTGCAGCAGTACAGGCTGGGAGGTGATCTGCTGGAGAGCAGCCTTGTGGAGAGGGACCTGGGAGTGCTGGTGGAGAACAAGTTGTCCATGGCACAGCAATGAGCCCTGGTGGCCAAGAGGGGCAATGGGATCCTGGGGTGCATTAAGAAGAGTGTGTCCAGCAGATCAAGGGAGGTTCTCCTCTGCCTCTGCTCTGCCCTGGTAAGACGCCCTCTTGAGTACTGCCTGCAGTTTTGTGCTCCCCAGTTTAAGAGGGACAGGGATCTGGTCCAGCAGAGGGTTATGAGGATGATGAGGGGACTGGAGCATTGCGTGATGAGGAGAGGCTGAGGGACCTGGATCTGCTTAGTCTGAAGAAGACTGAGAGGGGATCTAATAAATGTTTATAAATATCTGAGGGATGGGGATCAGGAGGAGGGGACAGGCTCTGCTCACTTGCTGCCTGGGATAGGACAAGGAGCAATGGATGGAAGCTGCAGCACAGGAGGTTCCAGCTCAACACAAGGGAAAACTTGACTGGAAGAGTCCCAGAGCACTGGCACAGGCTGCCCAGAGAGGTTGTGGAGTCTCCTTCTCTGGAGGCTTTCAAGGCCTGTCTGGATGTGTTCCTGTGTGCCCTGAGCTAGATTGTCTGGTCCTGCTGTGGCAGGGAGGTTGGACTCGTTGATCTCTTTGGGTCCCTTCCAACCCCTGACATCCTGTGAGCCTGTGAATTACACTGCAAGCTGTACCAGGAGACCTTTGCAATCTGTACTGTGTTGGTCAGTTTTCCACATCAGTCCCAGAGCAGGAACCCAAAAGTGAGCTGAAGTTTTCTTTCCCTCCACTCCTTGTCTTGCCCAAGCCAGTTTACTCTGTAGTTTTCTTAGTGAGAACTTTAAAAAAAAACAAAAAAACCCCAAAAAACTAACACCTGATTTGATTAGATCAAGGCTTGCTTTTTCTTTTTTTGAGAATTGTTAATAAAATCACACTTCTTAAAAAAAGAAAAAAAAAATAAAACAAACCAGGATGGAATGTAAATGCTGCACTAATTTAATTACACTTTGGCGCTGGGAGACACTAATGTAAATATTCTGGTGAGTAGGCCTAAGACACTTGAAGTAATTACTTAAAGGCTTCCTTTCAAAGAATCTCCCCCTTTTTATTAAATGCCTTTTAACATTAGCACTTTCTTCCTGACAAATTAAATGAAATTTCATTACTCTCCCTGACTTAATGGCATGAGGCTGCCTGCTGCAAGTGCGAGTTAACCCTCTCTGGACAGAAGGCACAGAGTTTGCGTGCTCTGGTTGGCTCTGGGTGTCACCACATCGCCTGAGCATCCTCCTGGCTCCCTAGCATCATCCCTGAATGTGGCTTAGAGTTCTGCCTGGCACCCTGTGTTCTAGGCTACCCCCGTTTATGGATGTTTGCAACCCAGATCAGCTGTTAGGCATGGGATGGCATCCAGGTCTTCACTTTCTCCAGGAGCAGGGAAGCACAGGTTGAACTTGAGAGTTGAGCCTGCAGGATCTTTAAGAGACATGTCCATAAAATTCAAATCCCTGGGAGGCTTTTGTAGAATTAATAGAAATCTAATACCAGATTTATATTTATAGTGATCATTGAACTGAATGGTAGACTAAAAGTCCAGCATTCCATGGCACTACAAGGCCTCTAAAGTATCAGAATTTCAGGACCAGAGGTGCCTTTAACTCTGAATTCATATAGTCACAAAGAGAACTGAGAAAGAAACAATGCTGCTAATCAATACCTGTGTAAGCAGATTTACTTTTTGATCAAAGTCCACTTGACCAGTCCATTTTGTAACTTCCTCCCCACCCATTGATTTCTCTTTAAATCAAATAAAAGTGGGGTCAGGTTATCTCCCATTTTATTTACATACATGCATAGCATTGACAAGTCCCACCAAGCCAGCTTCTAGGCAAGGGAACCGGTGACAAACTCTCTGCCATGCTCTTTATGTACTGTCCCCACAGCAATAGGAGCTGAGCAAGGCTTTTAAAACACCTTTGAGAGCCAACACTCGTAAACTGGCAACCAAATTGCAGAGGCAAAGAAACAACATCCCTCTGTGTATGGCAGTTCCCTGAATGGAATCGCATCCTTCTAAAACCCAGCTCTCAGAGGTGAGCAGAGCCTGGTAGGTTGGCACTCTCAGCACTCCAGAGGTTTTGCTGTTGATGGCTCTAGCAATTTCACCCCTCAAACAGCTTCTGATCCTGCAAGGCTGAATTTCACCCCTCAAACAACTTCTGATCCTGCAAGGCTACCAGTGTGGTAGCTCTAGCAATTTCACTCCTCAAACAGCTTCTGATCCTGCAAGACTATCAGTGTGGTAGCTGTTATG
This sequence comes from Ramphastos sulfuratus, assembly GCA_013399055.1. Lineage (NCBI taxonomy): Eukaryota > Metazoa > Chordata > Aves > Piciformes > Ramphastidae > Ramphastos > Ramphastos sulfuratus. The sequence continues at coordinate 73,278 of WBNM01027965.1, read as the reverse complement.
CATGTGGTGAGGGTGGTGAAACACTGGAATAGGTTGTCCAAAGGGGTGGTAGAAGCCTCATGCCTGGAAACATGCAAGGTCAGGTTGTTTGGGGCTCTGAGCAACCTGTTCTGGTTGAGGATGTCCCTCACTGCAGAGGGGTTCCCTTCAAAGGTCCCTTACAACTCATCTGTTCTACAATTCTATGATGTTTCATAGAATCATAGAATGGTTTAGATTGGAAGAGACCTCAAAGATCATCTAGTTCCAACCCACTGCCATAGGCAGTGACACGCCCCACTAGAACTGGTCACTCAAGGCCTCATCCAACCTGGTCCTGAACACCTCCAGGAAGGTTGTGGAGCACAGAATCACAGAATGTGACTGAAGATCACGTTCTGTGATTCTGTGCTCCACACCCTCCTTGGGCAACCTGTGCCAGTGTCTCACCACCCTCATTCTTTCTGATTCCTGTTTCCCTTCTCTATAATGGAGTTAATGGTTCTAGCTGAACATCACCACCAGCTCTCACCAACATCTCTGAGGCAAGATTCAAGCAAATCAGCAAACTCTCACTGCCTTTTTTTTTTTTTTTTTTTACCCCAGCTGAGAATCTGGCCTTACATATAAATAGAAGAAAAAAAAAAAAAAACCTTAATTGAGCTGCCATCTCCAAATCAGTTCTGTCCTGCCTGTTGAAGCTGCCAGCAATGAAGGAAATTTATGCTAGTCTTAATAATGGCTTTAAAAAAGTTCTTTGATGAAAAATTACCTCTGGGTCTGCCTCTTTTGAGCGTGCTTCAGCCATAGTACACGAGTTTACCAGTGCCAATTTCCATCTTATCACAGATGTCCTTTCTCAGAACGCAGAGTATTTGGGACTGAAAACAAGGGCCTCACAAACTCAAGTTCACATGGAACGTTTTTTTTGGCAGGAGCCTTTAGGTCAGCCTATAAAGAAAGAAAATATCTCTGTTTTCTTCTGCAGAGTTATCAGATTTTGAAAAGAGAGCTCTCTCTCTCTCTCTCTCTCTCTCTCTCTCTCCTCTTGTGAGGTCCAGGTAAAAGTTCACCCATTCCCTGGCTGCTTGCTTCTGACAAACAAAAAAATTAAGGACCTGAAAATAACTGTTTTATCTGAAAAAAAAAAAAATGCTAAACATCCCAAAACAAACACTCAGCTGCGCCGCTGCCAAATTCCACGAGTAAGAGAGAGAGCTGCAGGCCGAGACAGCTCATGTCTCACTGGGGAATAATGGGTAAAGTTTGGCCAGCTGCCCCTATCCAACCCTTCGGGGACCTGCAATCCAATTGCAGTGTCTTAGCGGATGCGAATTTCAAGGTTACACCTGGGTGTTCAAGGGCAGGGCCAAGTGTAATCGGCACTTAGATCATAGATTAATCTTATTTGCCATCTATTAGGTTTGATTCCTGCTTCCCGCTCTCCCTCCCTAAAGCCAGGATTATTGTGATAGTTTAAGATAATGGATTCTAACGGAAGAAAGGTCACGCAGGCATTGAGATTTGGAACCTTAAGATAATATGATTAATCTAAAAGCTTCTTTCTGAAAGGGGAGGGGATACTCTCATATGTTTAATTGAGGGAAGAGAGCGAGGCAGGGGAGAAAAAGAGGGAAGGATGGAATTAGCAACGTGGAAGGAGGAATGAAGTATCCTACTTTTTGGCAACCGCAATTAATTAACATCGTAAGGAAACACTCTTGATGGATTTTCAGGTTGATAAACCAGATGCCTCTTTTTTTTTTTTTTTTTTTTTTACTTTTCACCCCTCCAATCCCTAGAAGTGATGATTATTCTATTTGTAGCTTTTGATTGAAATCATTAATTGCTAATAAACACACACACTGATTTTTTTTGTGGACATGCGTGACAAATGTAAACTATCAGGAGCACGCACACAGGCATACGGGTTAAAAACAGGCATACAGGCAAAAATTCACATGCTGAGGGATGGAAATGGCTGTACAAATGAGACAGTCTACTATCAGGTGCCTGGCTTTTATGGGCACTGTAGGAAAAGTCTACAACAGAGAAATAGCTTGTAATAAGTTTATAGGAGTAGCCAAAATGTTCTGGGGACTGCAGGGAGGGACTCCCTGGCCCGAAGAACCAGCAATACCACGTCGCTGTGCAGCATTACATAATAAAACCTTTCCTCAGTTATTTCTACTGCCTGAGATTATCAGATAAAGGAACTTGAGAACAAAGAAGCAGTCCCTTTGTTATTTATGCTGTTTATTTACTTGGGCATTTGGATAACCAAGCACTAAAAACATCAAATCCGTGCCCTTATGTTCCGCACATGTCGTTTCAATACCGCAGGAATTTTTTCCCTCTGTCATATTTCTATTTCATTTTTAAGTCATAAAAATGTTTCTCTTAAGATTTATAAACAACTGCCAAGCACCAATAAATATGTTACAGGCCTAAAATCAGAATTGTTATTAACTGCCATTTAAGTGTGATGACCCTGGCCACCCACTGACTACAAATAACCAAATGCAAATACTTTTTAACTGTCTCCTGGCTTTGAGATCTTTTTTGGTTCAAATGTCCTTCCTTTCCTCACCAATCACAGTGACTAGAAACTTTGCCCCAGACAACAAAAGAAAATAATTGAATGAGATACACACACATACAACATTGTTCCCACTCTATAAGACTTTATGCAACCACCTAAAGATCATAGCTCTACGGGAAAAGTACCTGCAGTTAGGAATGCTGCTGGGAACCAGGGGATGCTTCATACTTCTCATTTCTGCTGGATGGATTTACAATTCTTCAGTCATGTTACTTGAGGCTCAGCAGACCAGCTCCATAAGTTGAGTCCCCTAAAATGCCACCACATGCACACTCCCCCGCCAACACTCACTGTCCCAGGGCGCCTGCACTGTCTGGGGCAGAAACAGGTTGCTGCTACTATCCCTGTTAGCCTGCAACTAATGGAGCCTCTCATTTTAATCCTCTCTCCTCATGACCAGTTTTGTCCCTTTTCACAATCTGTCCTCTCAGATCCTACAAGAAAAGAAGGGGGCAGGAGAGTTTTTTTCTCCCCGACCTTGCAGTCTGACTAAGAACTGCAGGCGAGATTATTCCTAGAAACTCAAGAACCAGCCCAAGTGTTACTGCTGCTGTGGCTGAAGGGTAATGTAATTAGAACTTGAGCTACGACTGTTTAATACAACCTGTAATAATAATATATGTCTATCATCATTCAGAGCTATTCTAAGACTTGGAGCAGTATTAAAAGCCATAGGAAATAATTAGTAGTGAAAAGGAATCATGAGTTGCAGGGGGCTGCATTCACACTAGAACCAGCTGCAGATGGCTTTAAAAATGACTGTCTCCAACATATGCCATCCCTGCAAGATCATCTATAGATAAGTTAATATAAGGAAAGTGAAAAATCCCAGCAAAGGATTAAACTATCTATTAAACTATACAATTATGTGCATGACTGAGGTTAGGACATCAAACTGAGGGTGGAGAGAGAGAGAGAATGGAGCACTTCAGAGCTAAAAGTGGGTATGGAAAGTCAGTTGGTTGCTTCAGTTTTCACACACTAAAAATCTGAGGTTTTTATTCAGGTTACATTGCTCTGCAAAGTGGTTTAGGATCACAGGACCACAGGTTGCTAGGGGTTGGAAGGGACCTCCAGAGATCATCAAGTCCAATGCCTCTGCCAGAGGAGGACCAGAGCAGGATATCATATAAAACAAGAAACAGAGACAGGCTTTCCAGAGAAGATAGAAGCAAGGGCAGGAGAAGCTGCTGGGTGAATAGATCAGCACCTGTAGGGGGTTAAGAGACCTTTCAGAAGGGCTGAATAGGAGTAGGCAGAGATACAGGTGGGTCACAACTAATGATGGACAGAGACACAGATCAGTCAGGAGCTCAATGTCCTTTTGATCTGCTTTGGAAGGAACCATATTAACACACAGTGCAAAAATGTTGAGAGCCTCTATGCTGTTCATTACAGTTCTAATGTCTCTCCACAGGACTCTCGTCTTTTGGACAGGATTTTACCCATGCTGTCATTGCATTCCTCCTAGAGACTGCATTCAGAGAACTAATGTTTATTATAGAAAAAGAAATACATCAGCCAGCCTCTGTTATTAAAAAATGCTGCCTAAAGTTCATCACTTCAGACTGAAGGGCCTAATCCTCAAACTCATTGGCCAGGGTCACCAGAGATTTAAGCACACACACATTAAGTGCAGGGGCAGTTTCATCAGCCTCAGCATAAAGGTCAAAATGTTTATGCCTGTTTTGGTGTGTCAGTAGCTAAAATTTGGTGGTTTTGGGGAAAACATCTTTCACTCACCTCTCAGAATGAGGTTTATAGAAGGGAGTACCTTTGCAACTGACTTTGAGCTTCAAGTTCAAATATCCTCAAAGGTTCAAAATCAAGGTGCCAAAATCTCTTTTATTTTACTTTTTCTCCATCAGTTCCTGCAGGAACAGATCTAGAATGTATGATTCTATGATTTTTGATCCATGGACCTGCACTGAGACATCATTTGACGAAAAAGCCATAAAGGGAACTTTGCTCAGACATTCACCCTAAAATCATAGAATGGTAAGGTTGGAAGGGACCTCAAGGATCATCTAGTTCCAACCCCCTGCCATAGGCAGGGACACCTCCCACTAGTACAGGTCACTCAAGGTCTCGTCCAACCTGGCCTTGAACACCTCCAGAGAGGGAGCAGCCACAACCTCCCTGGGCAACCTGTGCCAGTGTCTCACCACCCTCACTGGAAAGAACTTCTTCCTAACATTCAGTTTAAATCTCCCCTCTGCCAGTTCAAACCCATTGCCCCTTGTCCTGTCATTGCAAGACCTTGTCAATAGTCCCTCCCCAGCCTTTCTGTAGGCCCCCTTCAGATACTGTAAGGGGAACTCTTCCCCAGTGAAGCAGTATCAGCAACTCTCCAGGCTGATGTTTTGCCTCTTGGTAAAGAAGGTACAAGTACTTTATACCCAGAAACACATTAACACCTGACAAAACCAAGGTATTCTATCATTCTTACCCTCATGGCACAACCAGCAAATTTTCCCCCTAATGACCTAATGTGCAGGCAGCTTCAAAACAGATACCAAAGCCAGAAAAGATTTTGAGATGGAAATTAGTGAAATAAGTGAAAGAATTTATTTTTACCTCCAGAAAAATGAACTAGAAAAAGGGAAAAGTCCCAGATTAGGCGAGATTGTTCCCTCTCCTTTAAAACCATAGGGTGCTCTGTCTTCTGGGACCTAGAGGGTTGCATAGACCTGTACAAGCTGCCCATGGAAGATTTCTTTCCTACTGCCTGCAGATCAGAGGTACATGTGGAAGTGCTGATCCTCATTCCCACATATCTGAGTCTTTAAAACTGCCAGCACAGGACAGCCACCAGCACAGGGCAAACACCTGGGTGGTTTCAATCAACTCAGCGAATAACATCTTAGCAGAATATTGCCCTGTTCCTGCCTCGTTCAGCTGCTGGGCTTGTGTATGTTTTTTCACCTTCATTGGAAGTAGTTGTCAGTTCTCTTGAGCCTCTCCAGAGGGAAAGCCTCTGCCTAATATATGATGTGCTTATTCATCCCAGACGTAGGGCATATCATTCTCGAATGACTGACAAGCGTTCTAAAATGAAGAGAGCTCCAAGTGTGTTCTAATAGTGATGGGAAGCATTTCTAGTCAAACATAAAGCAAATTAATGTGAGCCCCCACTGCACCTTTAATCTGGAAATGTCATAAAGTAATAAGCAGAGTGACCCTGGCAATGTCTAAGGTTGGATTTCAATAGATTTACATCTTAAAGGGCAACTACATATTTTTTAAGTAGTAAGGGGCCAAATTCAGAGCTCCTCTTCCACCAGCGTAAATCTGGAGGGACTCCACTGAATTCAGGTAACAACAGAGATCTTATTTTATAAGACTTTGCTACAATAATGTTCATCTCTGTATCAGTGGCCACCTCCCCCATCAAAAAAAGTAACCATTCCCTTCAGTATCTCACGTTAACTTCAGAAGGAGCTGACTCTAGCCTGCCTGTCTCATTTCAAATGAGTTTCAAGAAAAGTATATTTAATTAATGCACTCTTTTGATTAGGATTCAGAATGAAAAGCTTTTTTACACAGCTCTCAAAACAGAAGATTCAATAACACAGGCAAAAAGCACCATCCCAGTGCAGGAGAAGCAGTTTTCTTCCAGAAACAGAGACTCCATCCAGACTTGAGACTCCTGGTAACATCGTATTTTCCAAGTAATCAAAGAATAAACATGCAAACTACCCAAAACAATGATGTTTGCTGGACATTGAGGGAAGTTTTTAAATTATCTAATCCCCCTTCTCCATCAGTCTTATTTAAAGCCCTTTTCCTTCCATCTTGAGACCTATTTTAGATGGAGGAGAATCAGCGTTCTTTGATCTAACCTGAAGGGCCAAAGGGATGAATATTTANGGGGCCTACAGGAAGGCTGGGGAGGGACTATTGACAAGGTCTTGCAATGACAGGACAAGGGGCAGTGGGTTTGAACTGGATTTAGACTGGCTATTAGAAGTAAGTTCTTTCCAGTGGGGGTGGTGAGACACTGGCACAGGTTGCCCAGGGAGGTTGTGGCTGCTCCCTCCGTGGAGGTGTTCAAGGCCAGGTTGGAGGAGGCCTTGAGTGACCTGTACTAGTGGGAGGTGTCCCTGCCTATGGCAGGGGGTTGGAACTTGAGGTCCCTTCCAACCTTACCGTTCTACGATTCTATGATTCTATGAAGAGCAAGTGGCAGTGGCTTTCCAGTATCTACCACCCTATCCTGAGGAAGAATTGTGCACATGGTGGGAGGAAGGCTAAGTACATGAGGACATCTTCACAGTGTTTGCTATCTTTATTTGCATTCTCTGCATGACTCATGCCAAGGTCAAACCCACATCAGGTGCTGCAGAAACCTTAGGTCCTCCCCAAGTTTTGTCCCACTCTGGTCATGTCCCTGGTGCATGTTATATAGAGCCACCCCTGCCTGTAGGATATGACTTTGGAGACAAATAATTTTTGCCACAACTGGGCATGGTCTGTGGGTGAATGCATTGTTTTTCTCCTGATGGGAAACCAAGGGGAATTCATCTGAAAGCTCTTTTGTCTCAGGAGACCACAGGCAGGTAGCAAAACAGGGAGCAGAGCAAAATGACACCGTTGCCACAGTTCCATCTCCTGCAAAAGCAGAGTTCTGCTTTAAAATGCACCACATGCTCAAGGGATGGAAACTCAGGAAGCATTAAAAAGTTAATACAATTCAACAATTTATACCAAGATTTCATGTTAAAGGCATCTATTTATTACTACATTAAGAAAAAAAAAAAAAAGAAAAGTATTTTTGCATTAATTCCCTACTCTACCTGCTATTTTCTCCAAAACAAAAAATTATCAAAAAAAGATTTAAGAAGAAAAAGGGTGGGGGGAAAGCATCAAGTAGCAGGCATATCATTGTATTTGTGTGTTTCACTCAGTACAGGATTACATTTCATTTTAAATCATTCCAAGGGATGGAAAAGAAAAGGAAAAAAAAAAAAGAAAGAAAGAAACAGGAAAGGAAAAAATGTCCTGTTCAGTATCTTTATTGATGGTCTGGACCAGGGGATTGAGTCAGNTGGAGTCACCATCCCTGGAGGTGTTCAAGAAAAGCCTGGATGAGGCACTTAGTGCCATGATCTAGTTGGTTGGCTAGGGCTGGGCTATAGGTTGGGCTGGATGAGCTTGGAGGTCTCTTCCAACCTGGTTGATTCGATGATTCTGTGATTCTATGATTCTGTGAATTGACCCTTTTTGGATGCCAGGTGCCCACCAAATCTCCTCTATCACTTCCCCTTCAGCTGAACAGAGGAGAGAACATAAAAGGAAAGGCTGTTGGGCCAAGCTAAGGACAGGGAGCTCACTCACCAGTTACTGTCACAGGAAAACCAGACTCAACTTGGGGAAATTAATTTATTACCAACCAAATCAGAGTAAGGCAATGAGAAATAAAACTGAATCTTAAAATACCTTCCCCACCCCCAACTCTTCCCAGGCTTACTTCGCTCTTGATTTTTGCTACTTTCCCCTCCTGAGTGGTGCAGGAGGATGAGAATTGTGGTTTGTGGTCAGCTCATCACAAACTGTATCTGCTGCTCTTTCCTCCTCAGGGGCAGGACTCACAGTCTTCCATTGCTCCAGTGTGGGGGTACCTTCCACAGGAGACAGTCCTCCACAAACTCCTTCAGTGTCAGTTCTCTCCCATTAGCTAAAGTTCTTCACAAAATGCTCCACATGGGGTCCCTTAATGGAGTGTAGTCCTTCAGGAACAGACAGCTCCAGCATGGGTCCTTCATGAGGTCACAAGTCCTGCCAACAAACATGCTCCAGCATGGGCTCCTCTGTCCATGAAGTCACAGGTCCTGATGGGTGCCTGCTCCGGCAAGGACTTCTCATAGGTTCAGGGACGTCTCATAGGGTCACAGCCTCTTCCAGGCATCCATCTGCTCTGAAGTGAGGCCTTCCACAGGCTGCAGGTGAATATCTGCCCACTGTGGTCTTCCATGGGCTGCATGGTCACCCTGCCTCACCATGGCCTTCACCACAGGCTGCAGGGGAATCTCTGCTCCAGTGCCTGGAGTACTTCCTCCTCCTTCTTCACTGCCCTCGGTGTCTGCAGAGGTGTTTGTGTCACATACTGTCTCCTCTCTCCCTTCTTAAATATGTTATCTCAGAGGTGCTCCCACCATTGCTGATAGGTTTTGCCTCAGCCAGTAGGGGGTCTGTCTTGGACACAGTTGGCACTGGCTCTGTTGGACATGGGGGAAGTTTCTAGCAGCTTCTCACAGAAACCATCCGTGCAGCCCCCCCCCTCTCAAAGCCTTGCCCCACAAGCCCAGCACACATTTGGATAATAGGTTTTCCCCTGGAGCTTACAAATAGAGACAATTCAAGCAGGACATCGACCAGACATAGTTTTGCTTCTTGACATTCCTGTCACTGGTCCTACTCCACAGGGGAAATGGAAAGACAAAGGTGTGCAAAAGCACAGGCCATGCAATGGTTAGAGCAGGGAAATGGAAGAGAGACCCTTTGGAGCATCAGCCACAGACTGGCTGATGTAGCCCTGAGGCTGTCGTGATGCACCAGGTGCTCAGAAGTGTCAGGGATAACTCCAGTTTCAATCACTGGGATCTACAAGAGCCACACACCTCTGGAGAGGTGGGGGAAGTCAGGCTCTGAAATGTTATGGTTTCCCCCAATGTAAAATGGGGTTAATCATACATCCCTAACTCACAGGGGTGTTGTGAAGATTGATCAGTTAATGTTTGTACAGAGCTTTGGAAATGTAAAGTGCTATATAAATGCTAAGGATTATTATGTTCCACTCTTTCTCTGCAGCTGAACCCTTTGGGGAAAAGGAAGAAAAATCTATTAAAAAGTGCTACTTACATTTTATATCTCTGCTTCTTTTTCTCTTCCTTGAAGCTTTTAGTAACTTTCAGGGGGGGGACAGGGGGGACCTTAAAGAAGAATTTGTAGGCTTATATTCTGATTCCTCTATCAGTCTTCCTCACCAGTGGCCAACCACATTTTCATTCATACATATTTAAGGCAAGATATGACACCCTATAAAATACATATATGTTAGTAGTGAAGCTAGTGCTTGAGATCAAACCACAGCTTCTAGTGCAGAATTTATCCCTAGTCCATGCCTGATTAGAGCATGGTGGCATTTGCTACATGGCTCATGGACCCGACCTGCTTGGGCTTCCCCCAGGAACTGGCTGCTCTGTATGTGACCTCAACCCTCCCTGACTGAAGGTTGGTCAGTTAAGAAGGAATGTCTAACTCATAATGAGTCACATCTGTGAGCCCTAAGTGTAGGTTTCGTGGGCAAAAGATGCCATTGGAAGATATGCTTAAATATTAAAGGGCAGAAAGAAATCCAGTGCATAAAGAGAATCCTTTCTGCCAAGCTCTGGAGTATCTGTATAGTTATTGGGCCAAACAGTTTCTGACCTCTCAGGAAAGATAAGACAACTGTACCTAATGGAAGCCTGTCTTAAAGCTGTATCTCCTGCCATATAAAATCTTTAAACTACACAAACATACAGTGGCTATAGGTGTGTGTGTGTGAATTGTGCAGCCACTTTGGGCACACTCTACAAGAGGGATAGCTCCTTCCTAGAGATCATCCACCCAAAACCTTTAGCATCTCATAGAATCACAGAATCAACCAGGTTGGAAGAGACCTCCAAGCTCATACAGCCCAACCTAGCACCCAGCCCTAGCCAATCAACCAGACCATGGCACTAAGTGCCTCACCCAGGCTTTTCTTGAACACCTCCAGGGACGGTGACTCCACCACCTCCCTGGGCAGCCCATTCCAATGCTGTGAAGAACTTCCTCTTAACATCCAGCCTATACCTCCCCTGGCACAACTTGAGACTGTGTCCCCTCATTCTGTTGCTGGGTGCCTGGCAGAAGAGCCCAACCCCCATCCTCATCCACAGTGGACATTATCCTGCACACAACACATGTACGGAGCCCTTCATCCTCTCCCAACCACCCCTGACACTTTGGATTAGACTGTTAATACACTGAAACCAGTGGAAAGATTCCTGTTGGTCATCAGTCACAGTAACCCCTTTAGATGCAAAGCTGATTAAGTTGCTTATGATCATACATGGAATCAATGGCTAAGCACAGGCAGCTGGCACTCACACGCACAAGCAGCCCTGGCGCAGTGCATAGCCAGTGTGCTACGCCCCTGAAAAGACATAGAGGAGTAAAGCAAGATCCAGGATAAACATTTGCAAATCAGAAAAGTATCAGAGAGGGGAATTAAACTCTCATTTGCAATAGTAATTGAATCAGAGGATTTACAAGAATAAATAAATTAAAAGAAAGATGAAACCACAATACAAATAGTCTCGATAACATGCTCTGGCCAATACTGATGTTGCTGCAACAAGGTTTTAATAAAGGGATGGACTTTTTTTTTTTTTTTTTTTTTAAAGCAATAGCCCCTCACAACTAAAATCCTCTGCAAGTAAGAGCTTTATTATCTCCAATTTCTTGGCAGTCACTAGAGGAAAGGTCACTTAATAAAGTGCATTTATTCCTCATTGCAGGAAAACAATATGTCATCCCTGTGTTCATTATTTACCAAATTGTCTTCATTTTTTTCTTCACCTGCTGGGCTTTGGGCTATAAAAATAAATAATATTCTAAAACTAAGCCAGATATTTTCAGAAAGGATCAGAATTTGTCAAACAAACTCTGTGCATGGAGAGTGAAGGAGAGTGAAATTCAGAGTGGTGCTGCTAAATGATTCATCCTCAGGAAAAGACATAGAGTTAGAAACCCAGACAGAGAGAGGGATGAGTTTAAATAAGCTGAGGAGGAGTCATAAACTATGACTGTAATCACTGCTAATAGCTCAAAATGCATGGCAGATAAAAGCTGAAAGACAGAGTTAAAAAAGGAAAAGAAGAAAAAAAACCACCAACAAACAACAACCTAAAGTCATTGCATCATTTCTACATTTTCTGATCCTCTGATAACACTTGACTAAAGCAAAGTTCGTATCTGAATTTTCTTGTTCAGAAACAAATCCTAAATTATCAATTTGCCTAACGAACCCCTGAAAATAAAAAAGAGAAAAATTTCCATTCTGATTTCAAATTTCACTAAGACATTGCTTAAAAGAACAAATATTCCAAAGGTTTTGGGATGTAAGCATCCCAGTCACTTCTTAAAAGCCTTACACACTGGAGATTCCTGCATTCAAACACTCTAGTTCTTTTAACAGCACTTTCACTCCCCAGCCTCTCCCTGTCACCTGTGTACATCCCCAGGCTTGATGGGAACAAGGTAAAGGTAAGAGGTTAAAAACATTACATATCTCAACGCTATTTTGTCATCAACCATTTGCATTTTTATCCCTAGCATTTTTCAACTACCTCTAGACAAAACTAATAGGATATGCTTCTACCACATCTGTGTCTTTTTAATTTGTGTATGTTGCATCCTACTTCCCTGCTCTCCATCTGCTTGTTGCCTTTTTAAGCTACGATGGTGCAACGAGTCTAACATAGGCAGATGTGGAGGGCATAGAGTCTGTCTGTGTCCCCTTTCCAAATCAGAGCCTTGCTCCCCAGAAAAAGGATGTGTCCTCTCCATCCTTCTCACAGTGCCAAACTAAGATCTAGGGCTAGGGCTAGGGGGAGATTTCATGACTGAAGATGCACCAGCATCCCTGAGTTGCAGATGCTAAGGGCAATAAAGTCATCCATGGATTTCAGTGTTTGCCAAAATCCTGCTTGTGCACAAATCACATCCACCTCCACATTAGGCAGTGCAGGTGGAAGTTAGGGGAGCACCTAAAAATGTAAAACTATGCCTTTAGGGGGTTAATATGTCAGCTTGAATAACTCCTCTGGTTGAAGTTTATCAAATCCAGCCAGCAGACTGTCTGATTGCTAATAGGATTTGCAGTGTAATATCTCCTTGTAAACAAAATGCTGCTCTTATCTGCTGGACATCTAAGTTGTGTTCATGTGTGCTGGTTTGAGGCACCAAAAATAAGATGTGATGGTTTGGGAGTTAACCACTACCCTCCCCCCC
>WBNM01027965.1:9929-60621 GCA_013399055.1 Ramphastos sulfuratus | reverse complement strand
GGTGAGACACTGGCACAGGTTGCCCAGGGAGGTTGTGGCTGCTCCCTCCCTGGAGGTGTTCAAGGCCAGGTTGGAGGAGGCCTTGAGTGACCTGTACTAGTGGGAGGTGTCCCTGCCTATGGTAGGGGGTTGGAACTAGATGATCCTTGAGGTCCCTTCCAACCTTACCATTCTATGATTCTATGAACTTGAGACTGTGTCCCCTTGTTCTGCTGCTGGGTGCAATAATAAATTATTCTGCAATAATAAATTCTGAGTAGGCATCACCATTGTTTTCTTTTCACAGCCTATAATCTATGGGTTTTTTTTTCATTCAAATATTCCAATTAGCCTCAAACCAGCACAATATGCACACAATATGCCTGTGTTTGTGTGCAGAGCCCTTCGAATCCTTGATTCTGCATTTATTAAGCATCAGGAAGTAATCCCCTCATGATGCAACCAAATGTAAAACATAAAAACTCTTTAAAGTAGTCTGTAGGTTACAAAGTAAATCCCTGTAAGAAAAAAAAAAAAAAGTAGACTCTTGGTATAAAATTTAGGAAGTTCTTCAGAAAGGACAAAAAGGTATTTAGCTTTTTATTCACACTGGAAACAGAGTTGTGTTTCTTTTCCCTCCATTCACCCTCTGGTTTTCCCTTGCAGCCCACAGGCATACACAATGTTGTTTCACCATTTGGTCTTGTGTCTTGTACACTACACCTTTCTATCTTAGTACATGTAAAACAATTATAAAAATAGAGAACTCCTGTGATATTATTAATATGGGGTAGCAATCATAGAATTATGGAATCACAGAATGGTCTGGGTTGGAAGGGACTCCTAAAGGTCATCTGGTTCAAAGCCCTCTGTAGTGAGCAGGGACATTCTCAACTAGATCAGGTTACCCAGAGCCCTGTCAAGCCTCACTTGAAATATCCCCAGGGATGGAGCCTCAATGACCTCTCTGGGCAACCTGTTCCGATATTCCACTACCCTTGTGATAAAGAGCCTGTTCCTAACATCCAATCTAATCTGCTCTTTAGTTTGAAGCCATTGCCAATTGTCCTATCACCACAAGCCCTTGCAAACAGTCTCTCTCCATCCTTCTTGTANTGATTTTACAATTTGTAGTTGTGGCAGTGGTAATCACCATGACAACCCTCTGGCAAGAAACCACATCCTTCAAGGATGGGGAAGCCTACAGTAATATCAGATTACCTACGCAGCCCAGCAGATCGAGAGAGGTGATTCTGCCACTTCGCTCTGCTCTAGGACTTCACATGGAGTACTGCCTCCAGCTCTGGAGCCCTCATCACAGGAAGCACATGGACCTGATGAAGTGAGTCCAGAGGAGGGCCACAGAAATGATCAGGGGCCTGGAATACCTCTCCTACAAGGACAAGCTGATGGAGCTGGGGTTGTTCAGCCTGAGAAAGCTCTGAGGAGATCTAAAGGCAGCCTTCCAGTACCTGAGGGGGGCTATGAGAAGGATGGAGAGGGACGGTTTACTAGGGCCTGTAGTGATAAGATAAGGGGGCGATGGTTTCAAATTGGAGAAGAGTAGATTTAGATTGGATGTTAGGAAGAAGTTCTTTGCTGTGAGGGTGGTGGAACATTGGAATATGTTGCTCAGGCTGGCAGTCGAGGCCCCACTCTGGGAGATATTCAGCTCCAGGCTTGACAAGACTCTGACCAAGTTGATCTTGTGGACAATGTCCCTGCTTACTGCAGAGTGGTTGGACTAGATGACCTTTGGAGGTCTATGCCAACCCAAACCATTCTATAACTCTAAGATTCTAAGTGAAGGCACAGATTGGCAAGCACATTGAATTCCCCTTGTCCAAAGCCAGAACCAGGCTCTATGATTCTAAGTGAAGGCACAGATTGGCAAGCACATTGAATTCCCCTTGTCCAAAACCAGACCATTTGTATCTTGCTGGCAGTCACTTAGACATCATTTTTTCTTACTCATAGGTAGTCATTGCAAGGGCTCTGCTCTGCTTTGCATGCATGAGGAAGGGAACACAATTTTTGACACCTGAATAGAGCCATAGACTGGATAGGTCAAAATCAAATATCTGACACATTTCCTGGTTGCAATTTCATACTCCTTGAGATAGCTATTATAGAGACAGAGTAGTAGCAGTTCCCACTCTTAGCCTAGAAAACCACAGCCTTTTTCTTTTCTTTCTTTTTTTTTTTTTTTTATTGTTAAATTAAAAGCAAATAAGACTCCCAAATTGCAAGCCTCACTTATCAAATGGCTAATGTTATCTCATTCTGCAGTTTTAGCCAGCTCTCCCCAGTGGTCTGCCAAACAAATACCATTCTTTGTTTCATCCAGATTGATCTTCAAATCAGTCTGCCCTCCACCCAGCTTCTATCTTCTGAAGACACTAAATGTATCATTCCAGCACATTAGTGTAATTGCCTATAATAGAGATGTGCAGTTAGAGGTAATTTACATGCACATATGCCTAACAGTGCCCTCACATACTCATTGAGCATAAGGGATGGCAGGTAGAACCTTGTGAATGAGTCAGATGAACACTTTCTCATTATTATTCTCTATATATTTCCTTTAAAAGAAAGGGGGGAAAAAAAAACCTGAACAAAAGGACAAAAGTGACATCAGCAGCATCTCTATGTACTTCTGTGAGGGGCCACATTATCAAAACAACCACCAATAACAGCAGAAGACTTGGTGACAAATCATTATAGATGAATACATTTAGTCCACAGCTAGGAGAGTGTAAGTGGACAATCCCACCAGCATAGATCCTGTCCTTCATGGAAGTGCAAAATCATGGGAACAAAAGAAACATGAAGACTCCAATAACTGACTAGACCTGACTGTCAGTAATCTTGCTCCACGATCCCTTACCCAGAAACACAAAGTTCAATACCATAAATAACTTCATATAATTCTCTGCACCAACATTTTTATGAAGTCCTCACCAACACTGCCCTCAAGGTCCTCAAGGGTAACTGAACCTCAAAGACCTGCCACGAATCGAAACTAAATAAAATGTTTTGAGAATTCCTTTTTTAATGGAAAACTGAAAAAGTAAAAAAAAAAAACCTCTTCCACCAATTTCCCATATGGCTTTACCCCTGTTTTTCCAATAAATTACTTGGGATGCTGTCTGCTCTAATGGAAATAGTTTTTACAAGAGGTTGAAGAAGTGCTCCCTCTTGAAAACAGGAGTACAGAGCCACACTTAACATATATTTGTGTGAGACATATATTTTCATGCAAGTAAAGATTTTGTTCTTGAAAGGTGTGATTTTGGTTTGTTTTCTTTTTTTTTAAACAAGGAGAAACAAGACAAAATAAAATAGGAAATTATGATTCAAGCTTTATGTTTAATTAAAAATTCCACTGCATCTTAATATCTTACATTGCTTTTACATTTTCCACACCCAGGGCAATTCCCCTTCCCATTTTGCCATGTAATTTTCTGTGGTGCACAGACCCAGCTTCAGCACACACATGGTAAGGTGGTATTTTGGCATGAGGAAAACAGGTTACTTAATGAAGAGTTAAAATGCCTCAATTTGATTTTTAAACTTGACCAGATTTTACTTTCAATGCTTTTACTTTCAATGCCACGCAGAGGATCTACTCCATTGAGTCACAAAGCTGAATATAAACCAAACCTAACATTAAAATGATGATTTTGTGCAGCTGAGATGTCTCTTTCATACCTCATTGAGTAATTTGCAATGTAAAACTGCTGCCATAGAAGATCCTCATTCAGTGATTTTTATAGGGATCTTGCTATTTAGAGAGAAGATGCAAAAGAAACCAAGAGCCTGCTCTAGAGTAGGCATAAATCAGACTATTTCTGCTGAGGATCCAGTCTGGAGCGTGGGATGCTTTTCTAGCCAAGCTTCTGAAAGTGTGCTGTTTTCCTACATGTCCAAAATCATTTCTAAATTTCCCTCACCTATAATTTTCAAACCACTCTCCTACCAATGGGACTTTTGTAGTCCTCTCCCTCACGCCATAGACTTTCCCTTACTCAAAGCTGCATTAGTGGGTAGAAAATCTTTACCAACCATCCTTTAGAGAATTTCATGCAGGCTGTAATTTCCTGGTGGAGCAGAATTTGAATCCCTCCCCTCATTGGTACATAAACCCAAGCAACGTGGAAGAGATTACTGGGGACTCAGGCTATGAGAGTTGGGGCTCTGCAGCCTGGAGAAGAGAAGGCTTCCAGAAGACCTAATAGTAGCCTTCCAGTATCTGAAGGGGGCCTACAGGAAGGCTGGGGAGGGACTATTTACAAGGTCTTGCAATGACAGCACAAGGGGCAATGGGTTTGAACTGGCAGAGGGGGGATTTAGACTGGATGTGAGGAGGAAGTTGTTTGCAGTGAGGGTGGTGAGACACTGGCACAGGTTGCCCAGGGAGGTTGTGGCTGCTCCCTCCCTGGAGGGGTTCAAGGCCAGGTTGGATGAGGCCTTGAGTGACCTGTGCTAGTGGGAGGTGCCCCTGCCTATGACAGGGGGTTGGAACTGGATGAGCTTTGAGGTCCCTTCCAACCCTACTATTCTATGATTCTATGATTCTATGATTATGATTCTATTCTATGACTATGATTCTATGACCATGTCAGGCAAAGACCTCCTTGATTGCAGTTATTCCAAGGACCTAATTTTTTATGTTCTCCATACTGATGAGACTAAGTGGAAAGCTTCAGGATCAGTGTTGATAATTTTGGTGCCAACATACCTATGTCCTAAGCTTACTTCTTCATCCTGTTCCTCCAGAGAACACTGTGAAAGAGACACTGAGTGGAAGAGCTATGACAGGAATGTAGAGCCTGACTTGACATCACCAGGAGACAGATTCGTATACTGATCATAGAATCATAGAATCATAGAATGGTGAAGTTGGAAGGGACCTCAAGGATCATCTAGTTCCAACCTCCTGCCATAGGCAGGGACACCTCCCACTAGCACAGGTCACTCAAGGCCTCATCCAATCTGGCCTTGAACCCCTCCAGGGAGGAAGCAGCCACAACCTCCCTGGGCAACCTGTGCCAGTGTCTCACCACCCTCACTGCAAACAGCTTCCTCCTAACATCCAGTTTCAATCTCCCCTCTGCCAGTTCAAACCCATTCCCCTTGTCCTGTCATTGCAAGACCTTGTAAATAGTCCCTCCCCAGCCTTCCTGTAGGCCCCCTTCAGATACTGGAAGGCTACTCTAAGGTCTCCTGGAAGCCTTCTCTTCTCCAGGCTGAATCTACTGATCTAGTGAAACTACTGATCTGGTGATGTATTGCACAAGAGTAGGCTATTTTTTTGTGACACAAGTTTCTTTCCACAAAGTGAAATGCTTGTGTGAGTAATCATTGACTTTTAATCTGTATTAGTGGTATAAATGGATTGGACAGAGGCAAGCAAATTTACACATGCTTAAATAAGAAGCTTCCTCAGGGACTTCCCTCTTCTTTGTTCTCCAGTGCCAGGTACATTTTCTCTCTCTTTCTCTTGTAACTTTATCTTTATTGATTTTGTAATAAACCACATGTTTCAATGATCAGCAGTTTTACAGATACAATGATAATACTTTGCTCTTCTGGAATAATATTTTGCACTCCTGGCTTCTTCCATCCAACTATCTCAAGCACTTTGCAAGCTTCTCTTACTTAATGCAGATCAATTACAGGCAGCACCTCTTTTAATAACTCTGCTTTCCCTTCAAGGGAATGCGTTTGGCAAACCTGAATCATGGCTCAGTGGTAACATAAACACACAAATAATCCAGTGCAAAGGCAAATGAAGTCCCTCATTTACAAAATGCACCCTGGCACGTAGCATTAACAACTAATCCTACCTTCTTTGGATGGCTTCTCTTTTGGGTTCCCCAGAACTGAACATGTGCTCTGATTTTCCTCTGGGGAGGAAAATCCTCTGGGGATTTGCTGGGGAGGAGAAGTTGTAGCTAGGAAGCCTGACACTATCCCCACCTCTTCCCATGTCAGCTGTCATCAAGTTCCTGACAGATGACATGGCTGAAGCAGGACACCTCAGTCTCTTGTTGTCCACACTTGGGGTTTCTGGATTAGGGAAACCCACCTCTGTTCCACACATTATAAAACTTTTAGCAAAAGGCTAATGAAATGCAAAGCTTTCTGTAAGACCAGCACTAGCCTTCCTATCAAATCATTTACAAAATGCAGCCTGGCACGTAGCATTAACAACTAATCCTACCTTCTTTGGATGGCTTCTCTTTTGGGTTCCCCCAAACTGAAAATGTGCTCTGATTTTCCTGTCGCCATTTGCTGGGGAGGAGAAGTTGTAGCTAGGAAGCCTGACACTATCCCCACCTCTTCCCATGTCAGCTGTCATCAAGTTCCTGGCAGACAACGTGGCCGAAGCAGGACACCTCAGCCTCTTGTTGTCCACACTTGGGGTTTCTGGATTAGGGAAACCCACCTCTGTTCCACACATTATAAAACTTTTAGCAAAAGGCTAATGAAATGCAAAGCTTTCTGTAAGACCAGCACTAGCCTTCCTATCAAATCATCTGAAATATTTATTTGCCCTCTTGAATAATTGATAGGGGCATCAGCTCTCCCGGTCAATTGATTTATTAAGGGACTGTTTGGAATTAAACAGCTTAAAGATATTAGATTTAGCAGCGACCTTGCTTGTTAGCATATTCATTTACCTACGGGAGCTCCCATTAGATATTGTTAATACATGACGTTCCCAGTCACGGCCTGGATCTCCTCAAATTGCATTAACACTGGGCTGTTTAGCCACAGAATAACAGCTTTGATTGAGTGCTTGGGCTTGGTGTAATTAGATTTTCCTAGAAAAGGGGGGACTATTTTAATGCTGTGTGCGTTAAACTAGATATGTCATCAGCATTACTGTAATTGGCAAGCAGGAGCTTTGGAGACCTGGCTCTGTGTGTGTGGATGTTTGTGTTTATGACTTGTCCTGCCGTTGTCCTAGATGGCATATAATGGCCCTGCTTGCTTGCATATGTGTGACACTGATAGAAGGTATCTGGCCTCTTTAATAAGCATCCCTTTTGAAATCGCTGGAATATTCTATACTGAATAATGGGATCAATTTATTGTTAGTTAAAGCTGTCAATTATTTCTCTCACTGAAAAGGTCATGGAAGTGGTTAATCGATGATGAAAACAGAGCAAGTGTTTGTGTGCATGCTCATTCTATGGATTTCTGTTAGGTGGACAGAGAGATAACCTCCCAGCAAGGTGTGCCTCTGACTCACCAAACCCTATCCCACCTTTATGTGGGTTTACACCACCCTGCTCCTGTCAATGATTTTGTCATGAAATGCAGTGAATCAGGCATTTCATTTTTAATAACATGCACCTTGATATCATAAAGATGCATACAGGTAATCAAATCCTTGCTATCCACATCTAACTGCAGGCTTCTTTGGGGTCAAATTATGCCTTTGGATGTGTGTGCATGAACTTGCTGTTGGCTTCCAAGAGCTTTTTCTGACATAACTCTAAGTGTACTTGCAATTCTGTGGTGCATGCTGGACATTGCATTTGCAGGGACACATGAAGCACTGGATGGAACCCAGGGAAGGATGAAACAGAAGATCATAGGTCACCAGGGAATTATAAAACTGAAGTGTGAGTGTTCACTGTGACTTAAAAAGGCAAAAATGGAGAAGCTTGGCTGGAAGACATACTTCAGTGGTCTGTGAAGTTCAGAAAGCACTCAGCTTGGTCAATGACAGCATTGTCTCCATCAACAGTTTGATTATAAAGATTTGGGATGGCTCATGAAAACACAGTTGTTCACAGTCAGTCCAGGGAGCTCAGAACAAGCTTATGTTTCAACAAGTCTGGAAACCACTGATGCAACTACAGTGGGCAGGGAGTGTATTCATTGATATCAACACACACACACAGACATAAGAACAGTCTGTTAGGTAGAGATGGAACTGGTGGCTACAGGAGAGAATAACTGTGGAAGAAACCTGCTGCAGTCAGGAGGCAGGACATAAAACAGTGTTCTCTGTTGGGGAACTTCCAGCAATAAATAGAGGAAAGAGCAAAAGGGGAAAACAAAACTAAACAAAACACAGAACAAACAAACATAAATCATTTTCTTTTTTGCTCTCTTATCCCAAACTCTACTGGAAAGTTTCTGAAGGCTATTCTCAAATATGAAAATGAGTCTGAAATTCCATATTTTCCCCAACTCTATGCTCTCTTTAATGAACAGATTTGTTCTGCCAGTTCAACAAGTGAGGAATCTTTTTTTTTTTTTACCCTCCAGTGGATCAGAAATACTGGAAGTGTTGTGGGGTATTTTATTTTATTTTTTTTAAAGGCAGATTTATTTCATGTGCCAAAGTGCCATGCTTGGGAAAGAAGACATTTCCAAGAAGGTTTCTGTGTACAGCCAAAACAGTAAATAAAAAGCAACAACAAAAGTCATTTGTTCCTGAGCAAGGGCTAAAAAGGATTTTAAGTTTGAGGAAAGGGCTTGAAGCAATAAACTGGCAGGTGACTGGCAGAGACAGCTGTCTGAAAATTTGAAACTGGCTTGAGTTTTGTAAATCGTATTTATTTTATTTGTGCTCAAACATGTACTCATTAGTAATGTGATCCTGCTGCTACTCCAGGTCAGGACAGGGGTTTTTTAGAGCCAGGGCTTCAGAGTCAAACTCCCATCCCACATAGGCAAGAGAAGACTGGGGAAAGATGACTCTTGGTTACACAAACAAAATAATGAAGCAGCTCTGGTTTTCCCTAAAAGAATGGCATGAAACTGGAACAGAATGATCCACCCTCAGATTCCAGTTCCAGCCCAGAGATGTCAATGCACCCATTTATATTTGCAGGACTCAATGCTAATTGTTTTTCTTGTGACACTGCATTTCCCATCTCCAGCTGACCCTGAAGCTTCTCACTCCACACATTCCCTTTACTAGGCAAGATTCTTGGCTCACAGGCACATCCATCATCAGCGTCCAGCTAAAGTTCACTGGAGTTTGAGATGCAAATTTCTAGCTGGTAACAAAATATAACTTTTTTTTTTACTTTTTTTTTTTTTTAAAGTTTCTGGCAAATATTTTGAGTACAAAATTGGTTGGGTTCATTTTGTTGTTGTTTTGTTTTGTTTCTTTAAAGTAGCATTGCTAAGAAAACAAACAAACAAACTGAAACAAACCAAAAATAAATACAAACAAAAAGTAAACAAATCACTCCTGTTCCAGTACTGGAAATCCCAGGAAAATCTATTAGGGAATCTAATCATAAATGCAAAGTGCAACTGGCAACCTGACTCCCCCCCACCTCACTGAAAAAGAAACAAATTAAATCACCACTATGATTACCAAATTATTGGGCAGATTTTTTTTTGTTTGTTTTGCAAGTGGCTGCAACCTTTTTAATAGAAAAATCTTTGCTAATTCCCATTGAAAAGATTAATGGAATAAAGGCCAAGGGGTTTTCTAAATCTGGAGTTACCTGCAGAACAGCCCTTGGCAAAAGCCATGTGTTCCTGCACCAAGCTTTTACACAATCACTCTGCACCCAAAAGAAGCCACATTCCCTTGCAGACTACAGCAGCACCGAGTAGTCCCATATTAATAATCAAATAGTCCCATGCCAGCAATCAATTCAGTTCAGCAGTAAAGAAATTCTAGCTGTAAGTAAAAAGTAGAATAAACTGGAACTCATGAGTTATCCCATGTTTTCTGTGAGTTGTTGTTTCACTAAGCATGACATTGAACCAGGAAAAGGAAAAAAAAAAAAAAGAAAAAGAAAAAGAAAATGAGAAAGAAAAAGAAAAAGGAAAGGAAAAAGAGAAAGAAAAGGAAAAAGAAAAAAAAAAAAAAAAAAAAAAAAGGAAAAAAAAAAAAAAAAGAAAAAAAAAAAAAAAAAAAAAAAAAGAAAAAAAAAAAAAAAAAAAAAAAAGAAAAAAAAAGAAAAAAAAAGAAAAAGAAAAAGAAAAAGAAAAAAAAAGAGAAAAAATAAAAAGAAAAAAAGAAAAAAATGAGAAAGAAAAAGAAAAAGAAAGAAAAGAAAAAATAGAAAGAAGAAAAAAAAGAAAAAAAAAAAAGACAGAGTAGAGGTTGAACATAAACAGAGCAGAGTTTGCCTTCCTAGGCTGATGTTTTATTTAAAAAGGCAATTCTGGTTGCCATTCTCTTTTTATTCTTTTACCACAAAGAAAATGAATATTTTCCAAGTATTGCTTTTCTCATTCGTTCATCTCATCTGCAAGAAACCACTGCTTAAAATAACTTGGGAGCTTTTTTTTTTTCTTTTTTCTTTTTTTGCCTTTTGCCTTTTTTTTTTTTTTTTTTTCAAATGCCTGAGAGAAAAGCATGTATTCAAGCAACAGCAGCAGAGAGCCCTGCCCAATCCTTAATCACTGCTTACTGATTTACATCCATTTTATTAGCAGGCAGTCCTTTTCCAGAAAGTCATTTTCTTGGCAGGGAGCACAGAGTATTTGCAGGGGCAGAGGGCCATGTCCCGCTGCCGGTCCCCCCACGGCTCTGTCCTCTGCGCCTGGCTAGCCCGGGAAGGCAGCAGGAGTTTTAGTGCCAGAGTTTTGTCTGACAATACTCATCTCTGTAAGTGTGAATGAGTGTTAGATATAAAGGGGGAGGCTGGATACAAAGGACTCAACAGGGCATAAAAACAATACATATTGCACACTGTGACTCCTCTCATGGGCAAGGCAGGAATGGAAGGAGAGAGAAATAGAGAATTTCGCTCTTTGCATCGAGAGACTTCCTTGGTTCTGGGTTTGTTTGCAACTGTTTATGTGTCAGCATAAAAATAATGGATTTGGGGAATGGGACTTGTTAAAAACCCTCCTTGTTTTAGAACAGTTTTTCACTCCCTCCCTTCCCTAGTCACTATTTGTCACAGTCAACTACTGAAATCCTCTATTAATCGCTAAATCCAGATAATAGCGGAGGTGGGTTGGCTGACCTGTGAAATTAGGTCTGCATGTAAAAAGGAATTGAACTGTGTGAGCTTTGGAAATAACTCTGTCGGTATTTACATTAGCATTCGAACATCAAAGATCTCCCCTGGGCTCCTCTAGGTGCCTCTAATCCAAGTACCAATCAACCAACTCAGCTTTTCCACCCAGCCAGCCCAGCCTGGAGACCCTTGGAGATATATCCCAGCCAACCAAAAGGCAGGTGAGAAGCTTCTCACTGGTTATCAGTTCTCAGTTGTTTTTTGGTTTGGTTTGGGGTTTTTTTTGTTGTTGTTTTATTTGGGTTTTTTGGGGTTTTTTGTTTATTTGTTTTTGTTTTTGTGAGAGCTGGGGCCCAGGAAACTTGTTAACAGAAGAGACAAGGGAAAAAAACCAGCATTTTTTATTTCACAAGAGAAAGACCCTATCCATCTCATGAGTAAGTGTGCACAAATTGTAATTGCCATCTTAAAAAGAGGCCTTTAAATACACACCAGGCTCAGCAGTCTACAGGAAAGCAGAAACTGAAAGGCAGAGTAGGAATTATTTCCCTCTGTTATTACTAGTAATATTGTTATTGTTGTAAAGAAGCAGTAACCTCAGAGCCCTGAAAGGCACTGCACCAAAAACCATAAGCTCACTTGCTGTTTGTACCAGCACAATTGCTACCATTGCAGCTGCACCTTCAGTTCTCAAAGCACTGCTAACATTTAGATAAAAGTCCTGTAGTGACTTGGCCATATGGAAATTCTTCTTCCCACCCTACAGATGGGAAACAAAAAAAGAGCTCCAGCAAAACCCCCCCACCACTTCTAGCTCAATCCTCTTAATTCCCTGAAGAAGACTCCTCTGAAGTTCTGGCAGTTGGAGGCATTTTTTCTCACCCATCCCAGTTCACTACCAAATCATCTCTCCTGTCTGGCAACGGGTTACAATTTACACAGAAGTATTTTGACAAGGAGCAGCAAGGTTGTATTACCTTCCCTATTAGCTCCAGCCTCTAAGGATGTGGGAGAAGGTTGGGAAAAAAGAGGAGGGGGGGAGATCATTTAGCACCATTTGTTAATAGAGTAGGTGCACAGCATCAAGTGTGCTTCCTCCCGAGACCCATTCTCAGACAGGTTAACTTTTTAACCCAAGCAGCCCAAGGTGAAGGTTGATCTAACACCTACCCTAGGATAGTTTTTGGGGCTTTTTTAACTTGAATTTATTTTTTTTACTTGAATTTACTTGAATTTTACTTGAATTGATAGTTTAATTTTTATTCTTTTTTTTTTCTTAACTTGAATTTACTTGAAGACAACTCCACAATGGCCACGTTAAAAAAAAAAAAAAGGGCATGAATTTACTGATATTTTAAAGTCAAGTCATCATCATCTAAGGCTGCAACAGAAAATCTTCTTCCTTTAGGCTGCCCTCTTATTTTTTATGGAGCTTTACTGAATTTATCCAGAAAGAAAAGACAGAGAAGAGATCACCTTTAAGGCTTTTTCCATTCTTTTCTCGTCTTTTATTTTCTTTTAAATGACAATAGAATTTTTTTTTTTTTTCTTCTTTTCCTAAAGTTGTATTAGGGATTCACTTAAGCAGAAATGAACTGTAATATGCAAATAGTTCTAATTGGACTGCTAATAGAGCGTGTCTCTGTTGTTTTTTTGTAGGGAGTTTTATGCCTATGTAATCAGTGCAGACAGCCGTTAAGTAAATGAAGAGGCAACTAACAATGTCAGAAAAGAGACCGGGCGGTTCCAGCTGACACTACCCTAATCTTCCAGGACCCATTAAATGGCAGTTTCAACGCATTACCTACCATAACATCCTTGAATATCACTGATTTTATTTGCAGTATCAAACATTCCATTTCATGCCCCATTAACAGTAGGAGCCTGGGCTTTTTGACGCAGCTAAACATTTTACTAACTACCTGGACTAAGTAACCAATTAACTTTTGGAGACAATACGGCCAATTAAGCGCGAAAAGGTAAGGCTGTCATCCCCCACTAAAATTGAATTTCCTTTTCCTGATGGCACTTATTGTTGGTGTTCAATTGTTAATGGAGATTTGGTCCCTATTAAAAGGATGAAGCCGAAGGATAATGGGAAAGTTCAGAGGACTTGGTTCCTAAAGAGTAGGTCAGAAAATGTCCCAATTGGCCACTAATTCAGTCATCTTTTCTTCAGGCCAGATCTCTTAGTGGAATAGTATTGGCAATATAGCTCTAATCTGACCTACCATGATAATACCTTGTGCGGTATAGTAGCTTCAGAGACATGCATACTTGCACAGGGGTGGTTAGGGAACCTAGAAGGGGAAAAAAAAATTAAAATAAAAAATATAAATAACAATGAGTGCTGGATTTTGACAGTTGAGATATTATTCTTCTCACATAGCCCTGAGGAAAAGGACCTGGAGGTCTGGCGTGATGGAAAGCTCAACGTGAATCTGCAGTGTGCGTGCAGCCCAGACAGCAACTGTGTGCTGGGCTGCAGCAAGAGCAGTGTGGCCAGCAGGGCAAGGGAGGGGATTCTGACACTTTACTTGGCTCTGCTCAGACCCCACCTGAAGTACTGTGTGCAGTTCTAGAGCTCCCAACACAAGAAGGACATGGAACTGTTGGAGTGACTCCAAAGAAGGGCCATGAAGATGCTCAGAGGGCTGGAGCAGCTCGGTTATGAGGACAGGCCGAGAGAGTTGGGGCTCTGCAGCCTGGAGAAGAGAAGGCTTCCAGGAGACCTTGAGGTAGCTTTCCAGTATCTGAAGGGGGCCTACAGGAAGGCTGGGGAGGGACTATTGACAAGGTCTTGTAATGACAGGTTGAAGAGTAATGGGTTTAAACTGATAGAGGGGAGATTGAAACTGGATGTTAGGAGGAAGTTCTTTTCAGTGAGAGTGGTGAGACACTGGCACAGGTTGCCCAGGGAGGTTGTGGCTGCTCCCTCCCTGGAGGTGCTCAAGGCCAGGTTGGAGGAGGCCTTGAGTGACCTATTGTAGTGGGAGGTGTTCCTGTCTATGGTGGGCAGTTGGAACTAGATGATCTTTGAGGTCCCTTCCAACCTTACCATTCTGTGATTCTATGATTCAATATTGAGCTGTTTAGCATGGTGATGAGGCTTTGAAAAAGTCCTTAAGCCAAGGGATCAGGCACTGTTTTGGTGTTCACATGAGCTGTTGCTGTTGCTGGTTGCTGTTAGGCAAGTCATAAGTGATATGCACTTGTGTAAGCTTTAAATGTTCAGCTTCACAGCTTGCATAGATTTTTTAATCATTGCTATCAGGCTGAAATCTTCTGCCTTGTCTTGGGATCAGCAGTACTGGAATAAACTGATGCCTTAGGTTCTCTAATGAATTAAAAAAATGTGTCTCAGAGAAGGTACTTGTGTGTACAGAGCAAGAAAAAGCGAAGTTTAGCATTAATACTTTAGATTTTTTAATACAAAGTTTGGGGTTTTTTTATACATCTAGTCCAAGCAAAACCATGTTACCTCCTGCTACAAAAAGAAGTTCCTGCCATAGAACATCTCAGCAGCAAGCAAAGAGGTATCAAGGTAAATATCTCCTCAAAGCAGGTGTGCTTCATGAGGTCTTTCAGTAAGTGATCTCAAAGCACTGTCAACAAAACAATCTGTCAGAATAACTTTTGCATACAGTTTTAGGGATTCTTTTCTTCCCCCAGAAATGAGCTAAAGGAAGAGGCAAAAGTCAGAAATTAGTATGCAGAGACAAGAAATGGCAGGATAACAGTGTTTTATGCACTCAATTTATAAACAGAAAAGCATGGAAAACTACAAAGAGGCTGCAAAGTTTGCTGTGGGTCGACCTGAAAGCTGCTTTTGGGTCACCAGCCAGACAAGCCTGCATGCTTGACTCTTCATGTCAGACAGAAGGGGTGTGGAGATAACCCCCATCCCAAAGTATCCTCTTTGATAAGGATAGCATATATCCTCCAAGGGCACCTAGAGTCTGAAAGAGTGCCAAGGCAAGAGTGGAGTAGGTTTTTGTGAAACTATGTCATGTGGAGTCCCTTTATCTGCAGCAGCAGCACCTGTTGAAAGGTACTGTAGCTGAAACACAAGTGTAGGATAGTCCTCAAGAGGAGAATGGAAATCATCATCTGTTTGAGAATGAACAAATCCCAATGCCAGTGTTGTGACTTTCCAGACTTTGTGACTATTTCCACCATGCAAGACAAAGCTTACAGCCACATTAGCATGCAGGCCTACTCTGCCATAACACATTTAAAGATCAGCCCAGTCACAATGTAGTCCATTTAGATTGTTATTCATCCAGTATCTTAAATGCATAGAATATGCAAACAGGAAGGCAAGGGAACTGATTTCTGCCTGCTCTAACAGTAAAAATAGGACTTTGGCTTTTCCCTACAATACTTTACACCATTAAGCAATTACTTGTGAGCAGGACACCAATCCCTGTATTGCTGCTCATGGTTAAGGAATTTCTTTAAGTTCACCAGCTAATTTTTCCATTTAAATCTGCTGTCATCAGGCTTTTGTGGGACCCTGATCCACACAGCCTCTATAGAAGTCTCACTACCTTGAGTGACTTACTACCCTACTTTGAAATACAAAATACCAAGGTTACCCTATGAAGCAAGCTTTTAAACACCTACTGAAGTACCCTTGAGATCTAAGTCACTAAAAGCAGCTTCCATGTCCTTCTTGACTGTAGTACCTCTTCAAGGCTTCTTCTAGTTAATCTACTGCTGCATCAAATCTGCAAAAGAAATAATTAAATCCTTTTCTGCCTTGCACATCATCACCAACTACTGAAATTCCACAGCGATACGTAGGAAAATGTCTCAGTATCTTGATCTTTTCTTATCATTTCACCCTGCACAGATCCTTGGTTAAATCAGACACAGCAATCCTTACAGTTTAGCCTGAGAGAACTTCATTCTTTTCTTGTAGTTCAGATATAGACTATCCCCAACCCATTTCTGTTTTTGACTTTGTTTCGTGGGGTTTTTTAAGTAAATATATTTTGGCACTCTCTCGGTTCCAAAAATATAAAGATTTTGTGGCTTGGTTGTAAAAATGGAAACACATTCATTTTAATTTGAAGAAGGAAGTTTCATGAAACTATTTAGTTTAATATCAAGTTGTAATGAGAAAAGTTAAGGGAAGAAAAAGCTTTTTTTTTAAATGAATTGTTTTAAAGTATTTAAAACCCTCCCTCTCCACACCCTTGAAGATATATGGAGCTAAGCACATAGTGGAATCTTGTTCAATGGGAATTTTCCATTATTCTCAACAACAAAAAAAAAAAACCAAACTAATGCTCATGGGTTCTGACAAAAGTCACAGTTATGAGAAACACATGGCCTTAATAATAAATTAAATCTTTGGTCAAAATCTAAATTGCTGTTGTGTAAGTGAGGACAGAACTCAGCTGGGCATCAAGGCTGGAGGCAGCTATTGTGGTCACTGGGGCTACCCAGCCCCTCTGCTTTTGTAGTACACAGAGCACTAGGCACAGACAGGAATATGCTACAGCCCTCTCCACCTACAAGAGCACCAGGAACCATCCTCCTGAGTGTGTACAATTCATGCCTGGCCAGCATGAGCCATAAATCTAATTTTCATACTGCACTGGCACATGCAGTTCCAGGAAGGGCACCAAGCTTTCCTTTCCTTCTCTGGAGACTTCCAAAACCCACCTGAATGCATTCCTGTGCAGCCTGCCCTAGGTGACCCTGCTTTGGCAGGAGGGTTGGACTCAATGATCTCTGGAGGCCCTTCCAACCCTTAACGTTCTGTGATTCCCTTGCTGAACAGCCCTGTTTAAAGCAGCTGTAGACCTCAGGCTGTCACTCTGCTTGGAGTCCCAAGCCCCACACCTATCACCACAACAGTCACTGCTTCTAGCAGAGGGGCTGGACTCGATCTCTGGAGGTCCCTTCCAACCCCTAACATTCTGTGATTCCCTTGCTGAACAGCCCTGTTTAAGGCAGCTGTAGACCTCAGGCTGTCACTCTGCTTGGAGTCCCAAGCCCCACACCTAAATTCTCCCTCTACAAGAGCTGCTCATTTCTTATTTCCTAGAGAAAACATTCTAATATTAAGCTCTTAAGGCAATCCTCATCCAGCTGTACCTTCACTCAGGCACTGGAATGAGCTGCCCAGGGAGGTGATGGAGTCACTCACTCTGGATGCGTTTGAGGGTGGTTTGGATGTGGTGCTTGGGGCTATGGTTTAAGGTGAATCTTGTAGAGCAGGGGTCTAGGTTGGACTTGGTGACCCTGAGGGGCTTTGCCAATCTGGATGTTTCTGTGACTCTTTGATTCACCATGGCAAAAACTCTTCCATCTTTCCCCACAACAGTCATTGTTTCTAGCAGAGGGGCTGGACTCTGGAGGTCCCTTCCAACCCCTAACATTCTGTGATATTGTATGATTCTGTGATTATCAAGCAAAAGGGGAAGGGAAAAAAGAAACAAAAAAGAAAAAAATCAGCTTCATCACTCAATACATCTCACTTAGTGTAACAAGAAACACCAACCAGTCATCTACTAGCTACATTTCCTACACCTGCAAACCCTCCAGGTTGATGTAGCTTAAGTTAATTAGTAAAACACAGGCATTTTTCACTTCTCCATTCTAAGGCTGCATCTTAGCAAGCACAAAGCGTGGGAAGAGAGGTTTCACACAGAAAGATGTCCTTTTGTTCAAGCCTTTTGGCACAAGGCGTTTAGGGCCTCTGGAGGGCCTGGTTCCCTGAGCCAGAAAATCAGACTGCTGTGGACAGTGCTGCTTTCTCCATCAGTGCACTTTATAAATCCTAAGTTTCTTTCAAGGCTTTGTTGATAGAGAAACAAACTCAGTCCCTGAAAGATAGTGTTGTGGAAGGTCAAGGGCACACTTTATTCACCCAGTGTTTTTCCAAAGGTTCCCAAAAGGGCACAGTGCTTCTCAATGAAGCTTCTATGACACAAGTAAAGAAAATGTGTAGAACTTAGATATTGCAGCTTCTATAGATCTGTCTTTAAAACCTTGCTCTTGCCTTTGGTGGCTGGAAAATGTGTGCCACAGGTGTGAAATTCTGTATCAGTTGCAGTAGTACCATGCAATGTGTTAAGAATCTTTTGAGGAGTTTCTCTGGTCTACACAGCAGATGATCACTGTGCCTCCCATTCGCCTGAGCTGAGCTCCTGACATCAGACAGCACAGGCAGCTCCTCGTAACCACACAAATTCCTCTTTGCAGGATCAGAGCTCTTCTTGCTTTTACCTATATTCCCTCTTTTTGTCTCCCCCCATCCCACTTTTCTCAAAACCAAGCACAGGTCTTACTGCTCTGCAGAGTGGCATACCCTGAAACTCCACCACAGCTGGGATTTTTTCCACTTGAAAATTCCAGGTAGAAAATAAACCACCTTCTGTGGGACCAGAGGGTAACTTGTTGCCTGGCTGGTAATTATCATGGGTGTAGGATTGCGTGTGTAAGTACAAGGAGCAGGCTGAGGCTGTAAATTCTCTGCTGTCTGCTTGAGAAGCTGAGCACTGAAGCTGCCTGGGAACGAGCTCTTTGCCAGATTAAAGTTGTTCCTCCTTGTGACCTTGATGCAGCATGTTTGTCTCTGGTAGGGAACGTATCTCAGGCCTCCAGATCTCACGACTGGAAAAATACTAGGGAAATTGAAGCTGGGACCAAATAAACACTACTGGCTTGGGAGGAGATGTTTGCCTGCACTAAAGATGACAAATCACTCATCACTCCTGAATGTCTGATTAATCCATATTTCCTCTACTATTTTTGATGTAGGTAATCTGTTGAATGTCTTCTATGTGGTTTGCAGACTTACACCACTTACAGGACCTGCAGAAAGGAATACCTCACCCTACATCTTTCTTTAAAAAACAAAGAACTGGATTTTGGCTGCAGCCTGTTAGATAGGAGGGCTATTTTTAATCCATTGTCAAAATTACACTTGTGATAGCCATAACCCAAATGAAGGAGGAGAAAACACACTAGGAGTTTGCCATCTCTTAAAGTAATTTCATCCCACAACTTAAAATCGTTACTAACCTCTGCAACACTTAATTAATTGAAATGACTCTAGCTGTGGGAATCTGTGGTGAAGAGGTCTCTAATAGTTACATGCAATTCGACCTCAAATTCAGTTAGTGCTAAAAGATACTTGAACAACATTTTTCAAGGAATGAGAAATAAAGGCCCTGTTGAATTGAATCAGTCATCCACTTCTTTCTTTTTTTTTTTTTCATCCTGCCTCTTGTTTTCCCTCGGGAATTTGCTGGAGATAATTCTTTGCCAGCTGATGTACAGGAAGTACCTGCCTAAGCACGACTGTATCTTCAGAAGATAAAGGAAATCATAGATATGAGACTAGCTGCTTTGTTTTGCAAACTGTGGAAAAGTCAGTACCACTGAAAAGCCTAACTCCAGTCCACTCTAAAATCTTCCTTGGCTCTTAAGAATGATTCATGTAATGGTTCTAAAGATGACAAGCACTTTGTAAGAGATGCTCCCTGAGCATTCATATTGATGATAGCAAATTGTGATACCCCAGCCTGACTAATAAAGTTTGTGCTGCACTACATCTCTCAGGAAGAACTCCAACAGATTTAACAGGCCTGAGTCTCCGGTAAATAGACAGGAGTTGTTTTACCCATGGCAGAGATGTGGCTGATTCAGATACAAAACTCATCCTTGTTTAGTGGTAGCAGTAAGAGAGGACTTGAAGGTGCAGGGGGGGAACACAGCTGAGCTACACAAGAAAGCATAAGGTAATTGTGCAAACTGTGTCTGGTCAGAAGAATGGTTCTAATAAATCTTTTCAACCATTTAAAAGGAGCACAGCAAGTTTATTAAGTAGAGTCAGAGCGATTCTTTAGTCCAGACTGCAGTCATACCCCTAAATCCTGACATAAGGGTGCTTAGGGAATCACAGGCTATTAGCACTGTATCCTGGAATTACTGGTTGTTAATTTTGTTTTATTTTCCCTGTTTGCTGAAAAATCCTCAGGTCTTCTCAACAACCAGCTAGTGCTGTGCTATGGGCATTCTATCCAGTGCATCTTGTAAGTGACACTATACTTCCAAGTCCATCCCAGTGACTAAGAGGGAAAGAAAAGGGTGAACAGGAAAAATCCTCAACACACAAATTATACAAGATGCTCAGACTTTCCTGGATTTTTGTTAAGAACCATGTGTGAAACGAAGACTTGCAGACAGAGCTGCCTCATCAAAACTAACATTTCCTCCTTCAGAAAAGATGTCACAGCTGCCCAGTTTAACCTAGGGGAGGACTAACGCGATTATGTCAAGGTATACTGAGGAACCCTCAGTGCCATAAATAATAATAAAGGGTAAATAATAAAAAAATAAAACAGAAAGCCCAGAAGTGAGATGTTTTAAATGAAAGGTGATGCACTGTGAACTTAACACACTGGCCCTTTAGCCTTTCTGTTAACAAGGTAATCTGATTGCCATTGATTTTTTTCACCTCTGTTACTAAGAAGGTGATGGAATGGTGTCCACGCAGATGTATTGAATCAGATACTAAACAAAGAGCAACATAAAGAACAATTATCAGCAGCACTGCCTTCAGCTTGCTGATTATGACATTACTGAAAAGACAAGGTCTGGGTGACTTAAACCAAAAAAAAAAAAAAAAAACTCTAAAGGGAAGAGGTAGGAAACTGATACAGGTTTACCATCTGTCTGGGTACAGACCGTTCCTTGCCTTTTCCAAAATATGTGTTTCCCCTTTGCAGCTCGGTAGGTGTCAGAGTGTGATCCAGCTAATTAGTTTGATCATGTTACCAAAAAAAAAAAAACAAAAAAAAAAAAAACAAACCCCAAAAAACCCCCAAAAACACAGACCCAAGGGCCAAAGCCTACTTCATGTGTTTTATCCTGCCTAGAAAATTCTGCTTGCAGAATTTTGTGTTTATGGCTCTGTCTGCCTGAGCATTACTGGACTTAATTATTGCCTACGTGATCATTGGGCTGATTTTCCTGAGGGCTTCAGAATGCAGAAGCTGTTGTAAGGTTTAGAATAACTCAATAGGCTATTAATAGGGGTGTATATATCCATGTTTGAATGACGCACAGAGGAATGATTGGCTGGATTCTCATGGGGTATGAAATGAGAAAACACAGTTGAGTCCACGCAGCTCTATTGCTTTCAAAGCAGTTAGGCCAATTTACAGAGGCTGAGAATCAGGACTGGATCATAGGCAGACTAATGCTGTAAACCTTAACCTTGTGGCATTCGATTTCCGTTTGTCCAAATGGCAGAGGCTGTTCAACTTGCATTTCTAGTGGCACAGTTCTACCTGACCCAGCCTGTGTAAACTGTACAGCCAAGTAGCTCTAGTGCATGGCTGCCTTTATGTACTAGCAAAAGTAATGACGCCTAGTATGTAGTATTATTATTTTATGACATCAGCATAGTATGACATTTTCTCAAGGGCAGCCCATATCCCTCGCCCTCCTCCATATTGGCAGCCATCACTAATTGACTGTGAAAGTGGAGAATTCAATGGTTTAAGGTGATCTCTTGTCTGAACTCCAAAACAGTTTGTGGATGGAAATCAGCTGAAGCAAAACATTGGTTCAATTACACTGTCAAGGGATATAGCTCCTGTACTTCGAAGGGGTAAACACTTAAAGGAGCCAATCCACTACTACGTGTCACTGATATTATCCTTCTATTTCAGATGTGAGAATCATGTGAATTAATAAAAGCCAGCACTGACATGACCTAACAAAAATAAACCAGGATGGACTTCTGTTGCAGTAAGGAATGAGTGTTACGTGTTTCATCTGGATAACACCCCAGCACCCTTGCTCATGAGGGTTATCAGCTTCCCCTCTCCAGCTGAGGGTACCATTCAAACTGCGTCATTCGCTGAGAATAAGACAGAAAGTTTTGTCCTTGGTGTTAAATCAGAGGGCTAAATTGTGTTCTTTCCACTTAGGTCAAACAAAACTTTCTCATCTCATTCCCTTCACTGGTTTATTCAGGGCATAAAGCTTTGCCTAATATGAATAAGGAAGTGAGTCTGTTTATGTATTCAATGTCCGTGCTTCTCCGAGTGTGTTTTTTTACTGTGTAATAATTGATGACATCCTCCAAAGACAGCCTAAAGGACAGGTACATAAACTGTAAGAATCCAAATGGGCATACCTTCAATAGAAGCTCATGGTGCTTACTCTAGTGCCACTGAACCCTAATTATTGAGAATATTTGCTTTTGCTTATAAGGGCTAGAACTGGCTGATCAGCTGTGAGTGAGACTATTTAACAGCAATTTACTATGGCTTAAGCACACTGTGTCCCTATCTTTGTGACAGCTGAATAGTACCTAGTGGAAAATAAAGCTACACATTTTCTCATCACCGGGGAAAGTCTTTGGCATCTGTTAATCATTCTGAAAGTTTCTTCAGCCTGGGGGCAAAAATAAGAAATTTTTTCTAGCATGCGTGTGCAGTTAGCTTTCTCATCATAGAATCATAGAATCATAGAATGGTAAGGTTGGAAGGGACCTCAAGGATCATCTAGTTCCAACACTCTGCCATAGGCAGAGACACCTCCCACTAGTACAGGTCAATCAAGGCCTCCTCTAACCTTGAACACCTCCAGGGAGGGAGCAGCCACAACCTCCCTGGGCAACCTGTGCCAGTGCCTCACCACCCTCACTGTAAAGAACTTCCTCCTGACATCTAGTCTAAATCTCTCCTCTGCCAGTTTAAACCCATTGTCCTGTCATTCACCACAGAAATTAACTGGTTCTGAGTCTTTAGGATAAGGTTAAAAAAATAAACGTGGGCTGGGCATTATGCTAAATCACTGCACAGGGCAAAGATACAGGTGAGCAGATACCCACATGTTAGTTTGTTTCATGCCTCCCAAATCAAACACATATCTCTTCTACAGAATGTTCACTTTTGATATGACAGTGTAAAGACCAAGGTTGTATCCAACGTTCTTACCTCAACATGTCAGAGGGCATAACATTATCAGCAGCTGCAGCCAAGAAGAGACATAAAATGATGAAAAAAAGGCTTTTGCCCTTTCTGAAGGATGCCTAGAGATTTTTAGAAAGTTCATAGCATGGTCTGCTGTAGGAGAGCTCATCTTCATCCAGAAGAACTGCAGGAATGTTTTTATTTCTTTTTTTAGGAGTTCTTCTTTTAGATACAGGAACATTATTATCTTTGCTCCCAGAGCTCAAATGCATATTAATCTAAGAAAATATGTGAAGAGCTGAGAAAACGATCAGAGCTCCATTAAAGAAGTTATTTTATCACACATGAAGGTAAAAAAAAAATCTGTGGTTCATTTTAGAGGCCAACTGCCCAGGACACTGTTTTTGTTTTGAAACATGGAGGAAAATAGAATACAAATTCCTATTCTTAATGAGTTACTCACAAGGGAAGAATTCCACACTACATAACCTTCAAATACCTGTGGAAAGACAACAGGCCACAATGAAGTTTTTAAAAAATAAAAAAAGATGATCTCATACCTGAAGTAATCTGAAGACTCCAGAAAATTACTGGAAGTCTCACACACATAAACTGCTGAAATCTCAGATTGGAAGTCTCTGAGCTTGAGCTCGTCCACATGCCACCGCAGACATGTAGGGTGTGGGGCAAGTAAACTGCAGCAGTTTGCTTTGCTGGCCAAAGCATAAGCAGAGATTTTGCCAAGTGATGACTGTTTGAACATTGTTCAGTGAAATGGACTGCTGACTTGGATCACGAAAATACTCAGAGCTGGATTTCATTCACAGGTCAAATAATCCACAGCAGCTTCGCAGTCAAAGGGACTTTGCCCATAAATACTGAGGGATCCATCCTCTGAATAAGAAATGTACTTAAAACAAAGAACTGTGCAGTGAATAACTGAAAAAGTCTTCGCCTGTAACCCAAATTACAAATGCAGCTGCTGTTTGCTGGTCCAAAGTCAAGACATAAACCTGAATTTCCAGCTGAGAACTGTTTAGAATTTGAGAAAACAAGACTTTTATAAGGAAGTTTTGCTTAGGGCATTAATTAAACATTTTTTCCTGATTTCCTTCACTTCTCTTCCAGCTTCTGGCTGTGACCAGAGACATAATTATTGTAATTAAGGCTGGTTATTGGATCCAGCCCAAGATGTAAGAGGATATACCATGTATAAATATATAGTTCTTCTTAATTGTCTTCTATTTAAGAGTTTCAAGGTGCTTTAAATTTAATCTCACAGCACTTTTGTGTAATGACTATTATAATCTTAGCTGGACAAATAAAGAAACTGAGGTAGAGACAAGATTTATGTATGGTCACAACGGAGATATTAAATAAATCAGACACTGGAAATGAGCTTCCTATCATATAGACTTGTCCTTGTTCTTTTTCCATTAGCATGGCTATTTTCTCAAACTTTTCAGCTCATCACCAACAGATTAAAGTGATTTGGGGAATCATCCAAGTTCCCAGACGTGATTTCCAACTAAAGCAGAGACAATACGTGTAATGAGGCCAAACTTCTACCAACACCCAGAGCTCAGCATTGGACTTCAGTTGAGGAAGGAGAACTGAGAGAACTGTGGTCAAAAGATGAAAACAATAAATGAAGCACCCGAATGGAAAGGAGAACCTGACCAGAGATAAATGATTCCTCTCCTGAGATGTGTTTTTGTTTTATCACAATGACCTTTCAAAGGAAAGATGAAGCCAGCCTCAGGTGAAAAAGAAATAGCCACATTTCATCTATGGTTAGCCTCTGTGACCTCTGAACTCTGCTTTTCTATCTGAACCTATTTCCATGCACCATTTCTCCTCACCGCAGATAAGAGCCTTCCGAGTGTCCGGAAAGTAACTTAGAGCTTTTGCACAAAGGTTAACAAACAAGCAGGACTCCCCTTTAATTTGGGAAATGATCCTTCCTCCATTTTAAAATGTATCTCCCCTCCTCTGCCACAGGAAGCTGCTAAAGGATGCGGGAGCAATGGTGCCAGGCCACGCGTGTCAACAGGAGACGGCGAGCGGCGCGCGTACCTGTGCCTGTTTGTCTAGGATATCTCATTATCGTATCATCACTTTTCAGCTATCTCTAACACAAGAGTCAAGGGGTTTGGGAGCACACACGAAAAAAGAGAGATTTCTGAGAGAGCAGGAGATTGGGCTGGGGTCATCCGAAAGGGTAATTATTGTTAAATGTCAGGTTAACTCTGAAGGCCTCAGCTCATCCAACTGAGAGCAGATTAGCCCAGATGGAGACATTTTCAACACGGTTCTGTCTGACCAATCAGCGACAGCTGGGATTAACCAAATACCTTCTCTCATCTGCCTCCTCACAGAAAGGTCAGTTACTGCTCATTGCTTCCCTTTTAAGATGTGCCTTTCTTGTCTTTTTTTTTTTTTCTTTTTTCCTTTTTTTAATTTTTTTTTTTTTTTATTTGTGGTGGCTATATACAGGAAATCAGAGTCCTTTCATCACCAAATTAAATATTCAACATCTAAACCCTACTCTTTTTTTTTTTTTGAGAATCCATTCACTTTTAAGAGCTCTTTTATCTTTTCTTTCTCTTTTTTTCTCTCTCTCTTTTTTTTTTTTAATGCTGCATACAGATAGATAAAATATATATGTAGCTATCAGACCCTCAGCTCGTCCAAAGTGATGCTGCTTCATGGGCTTCACTGCAGGTGTATTGATTTCTACCCACTGAGAATTTGGCCCAGCATTTCAGTATCATTGCATGGCTGCTATAGGACATGGATTATTTTCCTTTGTTCTTTTCTTGTTTTGCCTTCCTTTCTATAAAGGAGTCTTTGGTAATTTTATTCTCAGCATTCATCTATTTAAGAGCTACGGTTTATGTCTTCTATCTAAAGGAGGGAGGGGGAAAGCCCAACAACCCCAACAACAAGTTAAACCAAAACAAAGCAAAGAATTCTCTCTGAAACCAGCCCTGGAGTGCTTTAAAAACTAATCGTCTTTTATGTACAGCCTCTTTTCCCAGACAGCTTAAATAAGTGCAAACATAAAAGTCAGTGATAAAATGAACAGAAACTGAAACAAAAAAATCACCCTTGGAATGTATTTCCCAATAATTTGTCTTCAGATCCATAGAAAGTTCTTTCACATCTTAATTATTTTGATTAAGTGGGAGATCCATTCTGTCTCTTGCTAATTTTCTTCCTGGATTTCTTATGCAGGTTTCAAGCAGAAGTGGCAGCAGCACTCATCTGAATCATCTGAAAGTTTTGCTGGTTTACATTAAGAAACCTGTATAACAGTTGGGTAGTATTAAGGGGTCTTTAAAAAAGCACACTGTCACATTTACATCACCTTCAAGATTTATTAATTTTTATTTTCAGTTCTATTTCTAGGAGCCTCTGGAAAGGCCTCAGTGAAAGAATATTGTCCTCTATGCAAATTATCCTGGTGAGAACCTGAACCTGATCACTGATGTTGCTTTGGTATTGGTTTTTCAAGCACAGTGATCTCACTCTGGAAGAAGTGAGGTGTTTCCTTTCAGGACAGAAATGCTTTCTGCTGCTAAGGGAGCTCAGTGTAGAAATTCCAGGGAATACTGAGCACCAAACAGGAGGAGCACTTGCGTTTGTGTTAGCAGAAAAAAAGCCTGGTGAAAAGAGATGAGGATCTTAGAGCAGAGGAAGTGGATAAATGGACCATTGGAAAACCATTTCTGAAAACAAGGTGAACAGAAGTATGGTGTAACATCCAAGCAGAAGCTGGAGAAATCCTTATAGGGGAATTGGAGAAGTACCTGCAAGACACACTGAGACAGCTGGACAAGTGGAGTGATTGAGAAAGTAGTTTACGACGTCTTTTATTTCTGCAGTCCCAAGGAGCAACCAAGTTCCTCTAACCTGGGCTGAAACTGGAACCTAAAATATGAAAATAACGAAATGAAAACTCCTAATCTGGAGCAGCAGGAGTAACACAGAGGAAGTTTCACACACACTGCAGTCTAATTCTGTATTCTTCACAGATACGAAAGGCACAGCTAAAATCTCAGTAATCGTCAGGATCTAAATCAGGCCCTTAACACAGACACATGCAGGGACACAAAGAAATGGAAGATCCAAAGCTTACCATTTCTCATAAAGTGTCTAGGCTTTGAGTGTGGATGCAGACAGAATTACCTGATACATGCCATGATGGAGCAGGAGCTGGACTTTCATTTCCAGCATGTATCCAGCGCAGCACAGAGAAGCTGCTGAGGAAGTAATAGAGTATTACTGGCTCAAATTTTGAAGCATAGAATCATAGAATGGTAAGGTTGGAAGGGACCTCAAGGATCATCTAGTTCCAACCCCCTGCCATAGGCAGGGACACCTCCCACTAGCACAGGTCACACAAGGCCTCCTCCAACCTGGCCTTGAACACCTCCAGGGAGGGAACAGCCACAACCTCCCTGGGCAACCTGTGCCAGTGTCTCACCACCCTCACCGTAAAGAACTTCTTCCTAACTTCCAGTTTAAATCTTCCCTCTGCCAGTTTAAACTCATTACTCCTCGTCCTGTCGTTTCAAGACCTTGTCAATAGTCCCTTCCCAGCCTTCCTGTAGCCCCCTTCAGATACTGGAAAGCTACCTCAAGGTCTCCTGGAAGCCTTCTCTTCTCCAGGCTGCAGAGCCCCAACTCTCTCAGCCTGTCCTCATAGCAGAGCTGCTGCAGCCCTCTGAGCATCTTCATGGCCCTTCTTTGGACTCGCTCTAACAGTTCCATGTCCTTCCTGTGTTGGGGGTTCCAGAACTGTACACAGTACTCCAAGTGGGGTCTGAGGAGAGCAGAGTTAAGGGGCAGAATCCCCTCCCTTGCCCTGCTGCCCACACTGCTCTTGGTGCAGCCCAGGACTCAGTTGGATCAAGAGAAGCAGCATAGCAAGGGAGGTGATTCTTCCCCTTTACTCTGCTCTTGTAAGATTTTCTCCCTGTAATGTACATGAGGTTGCACTCACCTATCCTATCTTCTTCTAGTATAAAATAAAAGGACTATTACTATAATATCAATGGGAAGAGATTCAGTGAATAACTCAAATTTGCAAAGAGGCTTAACAACAGAACCAAGTCCTGATTTCCCCTCTCTCTTCCTTTTTGGCCTATGACTATCACCAGCCTCTGTCACAGTGGTTCCTTTTGCAACATATATCCTTTGCTCAGGCAGGTATTATCCTCAAAATCAATTATTATTTCAATTAAATAGCCCTGCCCATCATCACCACAAATTAAATGGGACTACTACACAAGCTAAAACCATTTATTCACTTAAAACACATGTCCACCATTGCTTTATCTGCCAAGCCTTTGAGTTCTGCCAGCAGTCTGTATTTATATGCAGTCAGGTTTCATACTACCTGCTTAAATGCAAGGTATTGAACCAGCATCTCCTGTCTGTGAATAACATTAAGTTTCCACTACTCAGACATTTCCACATACCAAATTCCATTGTACTACCATGATACAAATCTCTTCCTGAGGTAAATATCCTTTTGCTTCTGACCACTTTGTGGATAGGAACAGAAAAGCAAAGGGTAAAATGATTCGCCCGGTGGAAAATACTAGGTCAGTGGCAGATTTGGGAGCAGAACCCAGGTGTCTGGAATCATAGGCTACTTGCCTACCCATTGGACCACACTAATTCCCAAGAAGAGCTCAGGCTTGTTATTTTTAAGCTCACTGTCTTACACAGCTGCTCTTGCACTTCTTACGCTGTGCTTCTAGGAAATTAGCATATTTAACAACATGTCACATACAAAAAAGTAAATGCCTTTGATAATCATTTGAAGCAGGCAGACAGAGAGCCCAAATTCTTTTTAGTATTCAGAGCAAAGCATCTTATCAGAGATCTACTTAACATATAACACAGCTTCTTTATGTAATTGTATTAGTTTACTAAGCCACTCTTTCAATAGCATGGAATTTTTTTTTCACATAACCCCACCAAGAAAATAAAAAAACTGAGAGAAAGGTTGTATCAAACTTGGGTAAAGTCTAAGTTAATCTGAATGTCAGCCCCAAAAATGCAAAACTGAGAGAAAGGTTGTATCAAACTTGGGTAAAGTCTAAGTTAAGCTGAATGTCAGCCCCAAAAATACAAAACTGAGAGAAAGGTTGTATCAAACTTGGGTAAAGTCTAAGTTAATCTGAATGTCAGCCCCAAAAATGAAAAAATCAAATCAGTTTATGCATGAATCAAGTAGAGTCATACTGGAAACTAAATTGTAATCTGCACATGTTTTTAGCTCTATGTACACCAGAATTTCTATCTATCTNCAACTCTCTCAGCCTGTCCTCATAGCAGAGCTGCTGCAGCCCTCTGAGCATCTTCATGGCCCTTCTTTGGACTCGCTCTAACAGTTCCATGTCCTTCCTGTGTTGGGGGTTCCAGAACTGTACACAGTACTCCAAGTGGGGTCTGAGGAGAGCAGAGTTAAGGGGCAGAATCCCCTCCCTTGCCCTGCTGCCCACACTGCTCTTGGTGCAGCCCAGGACTCAGTTGGATCAAGAGAAGCAGCATAGCAAGGGAGGTGATTCTTCCCCTTTACTCTGCTCTTGTAAGATTTTCTCCCTGTAATGTACATGAGGTTGCACTCACCTATCCTATCTTCTTCTAGTATAAAATAAAAGGACTATTACTATAATATCAATGGGAAGAGATTCAGTGAATAACTCAAATTTGCAAAGAGGCTTAACAACAGAACCAAGTCCTGATTTCCCCTCTCTCTTCCTTTTTGGCCTATGACTATCACCAGCCTCTGTCACAGTGGTTCCTTTTGCAACATATATCCTTTGCTCAGGCAGGTATTATCCTCAAAATCAATTATTATTTCAATTAAATAGCCCTGCCCATCATCACCACAAATTAAATGGGACTACTACACAAGCTAAAACCATTTATTCACTTAAAACACATGTCCACCATTGCTTTATCTGCCAAGCCTTTGAGTTCTGCCAGCAGTCTGTATTTATATGCAGTCAGGTTTCATACTACCTGCTTAAATGCAAGGTATTGAACCAGCATCTCCTGTCTGTGAATAACATTAAGTTTCCACTACTCAGACATTTCCACATACCAAATTCCATTGTACTACCATGATACAAATCTCTTCCTGAGGTAAATATCCTTTTGCTTCTGACCACTTTGTGGATAGGAACAGAAAAGCAAAGGGTAAAATGATTCGCCCGGTGGAAAATACTAGGTCAGTGGCAGATTTGGGAGCAGAACCCAGGTGTCTGGAATCATAGGCTACTTGCCTACCCATTGGACCACACTAATTCCCAAGAAGAGCTCAGGCTTGTTATTTTTAAGCTCACTGTCTTACACAGCTGCTCTTGCACTTCTTACGCTGTGCTTCTAGGAAATTAGCATATTTAACAACATGTCACATACAAAAAAGTAAATGCCTTTGATAATCATTTGAAGCAGGCAGACAGAGAGCCCAAATTCTTTTTAGTATTCAGAGCAAAGCATCTTATCAGAGATCTACTTAACATATAACACAGCTTCTTTATGTAATTGTATTAGTTTACTAAGCCACTCTTTCAATAGCATGGAATTTTTTTTTCACATAACCCCACCAAGAAAATAAAAAAACTGAGAGAAAGGTTGTATCAAACTTGGGTAAAGTCTAAGTTAATCTGAATGTCAACCCCAAAAATGCAAAACTGAGAGAAAGGTTGTATCAAACTTGGGTAAAGTCTAAGTTAATCTGAATGTCAGCCCCAAAAATGAAAAAATCAAATCAGTTTATGCATGAATCAAGTAGAGTCATACTGGAAACTAAATTGTAATCTGCACATGTTTTTAGCTCTATGTACACCAGAATTTCTATCTATCTATATATAGACATATAGATATATCTCAAGTCAAGCAGAGAAGATTCCATGAGGTTATGAAAACAAGATTCCAGAGGAAGCAGCTGAGCTCAATTCTGTTTTCCAAACCTCCCAAGTTGTAAAGTTGTTTAAGAAAATCCTATTAATTTACTGCGGAGCTAATTTAATAAATGAAAGTATTTGAGGAACTGACCTCAGTACAAATATAAATCTTGGTGCTTGAATTCACATGGAGCAGGAACAGATTCCATCACAGAGTATTTGAGAAAGCATAGGATGAACTTTAAGATCCAGTGTGCACCTGGACTGTAGTGTGCCCCACTCTGCACTGCACATCTGGTGTTGCCCAGGGCATGCTCTAGTCTAGTATAGTGCACATGAGTCTGACCCAACATTGCTTTGCCTGTTACACCTGAGGGGAAAGAAAGAGGTCTTTTATATAAAAAGTTTGCTTATAACACTGTCAGTCCATTGAGATCTCAAAGTAAAAATGATTATCAATGCTGTAAGCAAGGTAAAACACCTGCAAACAAAATATTGACAACACAGAGCATTAATGTTGCTAAAAGTCCAGGCCAAAACCCCGGCTGAATTTGTCCACATTTAAATTTATTCCCACCAGACTGATGCAAATCATGATTTACTACTGATTAGCTATTTTATGGTTTCTTTTAATAACTCTTCTGCTTAATTGCAGGGCAGACCTGATGTGGGAAACTAAATATATGCCTTGAAAAAAAATCTTTGGAAATTAAACCAAAGACAAATGTTTCTGCAAGGTCAAGCTTGGTTCTTTCAATCCAGAAATAAAAATATTTGTGACCCAGAATCTAGATAACCTCTAACTTCTATATTGCATGAGAATCCTGAATAAAAGTATGAAGCAGTTATAAAATTGATATTATAAGTTTTTTTAAATTATTTTAACAATAAACTGAAATAATAATCCAGGATCTTCATATTTGTGGAATCGTATTCGAAAAGCAGACTGATGAATCAGAAGTAACCATATATGATTTTAAATGGAAGCTGTTTTCCATGCAAGAACTTTATGCCTTGGACTGTCTAGGAGAGGTATATCTTAGTCACCTACACCAAAAGTCTCCCAGTCCTAAACAGTTAATATTTATAGGTAACTTTGCAATCATTACTATCAACAGACAAAAAGCTACAATAATCCGATTGCCATCACTTTAACCAAAGCCCGTGTCGTAAACCTTGTAATTTTCTGCTGTCATGCTCAGGCACTTTCAACACATTTAAATTAGAAAGGACTATGCTAATTTTGCTTCATAGCCAGGGTAATTGTTGTAAGACATAATTATCTTTTTTTTTTTTCTTTTTTTTTTTTTTTTTTTTTAAAGGATCATTTTATTCTCCAGAGTTGTTTAAATTCAGTCTCAGTTACTGCTCGTCCTTTCATCCCTACACCACATTCTGGCTCCCACCTCTATTAAATTATTCTTTTCATCTTCGTTAGCTGCAGACAACTTAACTCTCCTTTCTGATGGACAATTCAGGCCCTGGCATAACTCTATTAAAAGAAGGGAAGTATGC
Source organism: Ramphastos sulfuratus (assembly GCA_013399055.1). Classification (NCBI taxonomy): domain Eukaryota; kingdom Metazoa; phylum Chordata; class Aves; order Piciformes; family Ramphastidae; genus Ramphastos; species Ramphastos sulfuratus. Next base: position 28,293 of record WBNM01027965.1, on the reverse strand, counting down.
TAAGGACGAATCTACTTCTTTGTTTCCTTTCAACCTTTCTGAAGAGTCATCAGAAAGTTAGACACGTTAAGTCATCTTTGATGCCAATTTAAAGTTATAGCTCAGCATGCAACCTTCTTGAGTGTTGATGCATCAGAGCTCTGTCCTTATATAAGCAATGAGTTTAACTTTGGTAATACTGCAACACAACTAAGCACAAAGAAAATACGTGGACTTTCCACCAGAATAAAGACCAACAGACAGGTTGCTGCCTGTAGCTTATTTCCAAGACTTTTTAGGCCAAGATGTTAGTATAAGTCTCTGCTGTGGTGGCAAGCAAGAGGCATAGACTGTAAGTCCAGCCAGCAGACAGGTGACTCTGCTAATTGGTCAAGTCAGCTCCATCGTCTGCTCAACCCACTGGCAGGTACAACACATCGGAGCTGCCTTACAGCCACCTGCCTTGTGCTTCTGCTGAGAATATCATGCAGTGTGTCCTTACAGCAAGAAAATCGACTGCTCCCTTGTTATCAGTGGTTGTTCCAGGGCACCTGGAGCTAGAGCTAAAGGAAACAGTCCTGAATGAAAATACCAGTGATACTAGTTACTGATTAAATGCTGGGAAGTGAATGGAAGCATTGTTTGCAGTCCAGGTGGACTGATGTTGGCACCATGACATCTTCTGATGCCAAGTGGAAGACCTGAATACAAAAAGGAGAAACATTTAGGCGTGATGCCAGCAGACCTTGGAAAATCATACAACTTTCAGAGCATGTCAGCAAGTCAGTTCCTGGGCATGTTAAAAGGTGTGCCTCAGTAATTGAGAATCTGATGCCTCGTCGGAGCTTCAACTATCTCCTGTGGGGTTGTTCTGAAGAGTTTCCAGTAGACAGCTTTTTCTTTCCCCTGCACCTTTTTTTTCTTGATTAGAAGTCAAATAGTGTATCAGGAGGGGAAATCGAAGCAATTTCTAGCAGCAAAAGTTTGAGGTCTATTACAGCAGTGAATGTCACCACATCACTTGTTACAGATAGGACTCACTAATGAACACTCACTAATGAACATACTCTCTGTGCTATAGTAGTGGTTGAAAGAAGGCAGTACAAAGTCAGTGCAGTCACAGGGTTAAACCCTTCTCCGTGCATCTGTAGAAAAACAGATTTGGTTTGGAGGGGTTATGGCAGACTGACTTCTTGCTCCATTCTTTAACACATGCCACCATGAACTGATTTGCAGGTGAAGGGCTTGAGTGTCATCACTGCTGTCCCCAGCATAATCCCACTGCTTCTTTCTTTTCAGCTGTGACCTGCTTAAACTTTTCTTTTTTTTTTTTTTTTTTCCTATTATAGTTTGCTGAATGACAACAACAACAACAAAGTCTCCACAGACTTTATTCTGGGCTTGTTTGTGTTTGCCTGTTTGTTTTTTCTGTTCAGTCCTGTCTGTCTTCCTTTATTGCTTTTATCATCACTGCATTCGAATACTTTTCTCGTTAGTAACCATCACCTACCTCACACCTGTTTACCCTTCTGTCCTCTCCCCATGGGAAGATATTTGGAAAGTGGAAGGACATTGCTGAACTCCAACCTCATTTTATTGACAAAGAAATCAATTCTGCTTGCCTATAATGAAATGAAAACTAAATAATCACTAATTAAATTGGTAATAGTCAAATTTGCTTGCACTATTCAAATCTACTTGTACTAATATATAGCTAGTGAATATGACAGAAATCTTCTCTTAATCACATTAAGGATAACTCCATTGATTCCCCTGGAATGAGTGGACCTTTATGAAAGAATCAAACCGAGCTCTTCAACTGCCATTCTTTAACCATATAGCAACATCCTTGGGGGTATGCCTGTGGCTGCAATTAAGTGGACCACATGGTCCTTGAAGATCTTTCCACCCTACTGATAAGCTGATAAAGGAACCAGGATCTTTGGTCCCTGTCATTTGATCTCTTGGCCACATGTGCACAGACCTTAGAGTCTTGAATGGAAAGATACAAAACTCATCTGCCTAAATGACAAACTAAAATATCTTGGGATATTCATCTGTGCCAGCACTGGCAGAGGAAAAGAATACTAATGAAGGAGAATGTTTCTAATTAGAAACCTCTAACAATGTCCTGGGATGAACAAGGAGTGAAATTTGTCTCCCTGGAAGCTCTGAACTCAGCTGTTTTGTTTACGCACGCTCACACGTGTACACAGGCACTCGCGCGCACACTTCCTTTTCAAATGCCACAAGTCATTTGCGTTACCGTTAATGACTCTGATGAGTTACATGTGCACTTGCTGCTCCAGGCTCTGTGTCTCCATGTTCATATGGCATCAGGGGTTAACTTCATTCCCACTGCAGTTGTCATGCTGGAAATGCCCAAGGTTAAGTAGAGATGGCTGAGATCAGCGGAAACACTGGATCATATAATGCTATACCAAACGGCAGGCTTTGTCATCTGCTCAGTCACAATCACCACTTGGAAGTGCCTGCAGAAAGCCAAGTCCCACACTAGCATTCAGCACTTACTCCTCCACTCATCAAGAAAAGCTGAAAGGTTGTTGTGGTTGCTGGCAAAGTTGGACTTACGAGAAATAGAGAAAGGTTTTACAACGGCCATAAAGAGCTCAATTAGATCATTTCTGCAGCGGCCTGAAAATATAGTCTCATGGCAGCATCCCTCTTCCAAAAAAAAAAAAGCTGCTTCTGTATTCTGTGAAAAGTGACAGATTTCGTCCCCTTCACTCAGCACTGAGACATCCGTTGTAAGATGACAGTCAGCAGTGAGACAGACAGACTGAGCAAGCTGTAAGGCACGGCAGAGGTGTGTAACTGGAGACAGTTCTGTTTTCTTCCATCCCAACTCCCGAGTCTCCATCCCCCAGTGCTCTGTTATGCCAGGGCATCCGGGGAGTATCTGTTTATGGACGTTCATCAAACAGCAAATAAACCCTTATGTTATTTGTAAGCATGGCATTTTCAAGAGGTATCCTTGGTTGTTTAACAACGTGCAGTGTTTTTGTTACTGCAGAAAAGGTCCTATGGGCCATTAAGCAATCATGTATTGGTTAAATATCTTCATTCCCGGTAATGAATTGCTATTTTGTAAGAACAAACATTGCTTTTCAGTTTCAGATTTTGAGGTCACAATGCTGTGTGCTTTGGAGAGGGAATAAAATCTGGGACCATGACATTAATACACTCCCAACTCTTATTTCCTTCTCCAACTGTGACTAGACCTCTAGTACATTAATTTCCCTGCTTTTCCTGGGTCTCCAGCCTCTCCAGGAGAGATTTGTGTGTCTTCATCACCCCTTTTGTCTGCTTAACTCATTTATCACCGATTCTTACCTACAGCGAGATAAACATTGAATTCCTTTAATTAGGTGTTACAAGTTCTGCCTTTACATATTCTTGAGCATAGGATAACCACAAAGTTGTTTTGCTGTATTGTTTTAGTTTACTGCTGGTTTGCCTGGCTCTTTTTAATTGAAGAATTGCAGTGCTGGATTAACAGCCTTGGAAAATTTATTCCCTTGTTTGTCCTGCTACAGGAAATTATACAAATTTTGCAAAAGTGTCTTGAGAATAAATCATGCCTTTTAATGAAGGGATTTGTTTTCACTTTTCTGAAGAATGTGCCTGTGAGGATGAGTTTCTATAACCTCTATAATTCTTCTTTTCTCTTAGCAGACTCTGGATCTAGCCAGCACCAGCAACTATGATTTTTTTTGACCCCGGTGAACTTCATGCCCTGCAGTTTTCCAGGAGCACCTGCAGTTTTCCAGGAGCACCTCAAACCCTTTCATTGACGTGAACAAAGTACCTTTAGCCTCATGCTGCAAGGAGGGATTCAAAGGTATGAAGATCTGAAGTGCTGGAGACCGTGTGGCTAAGGAGGGAGTATGACTGAGCACAGGCCAAAGCTGTGGCCCAATGTCTCACCCAACGTGGCATGGATAAAGTAAAAAAAGACCCAATGTGAAACCTGAGTAAGAACAGCATCCTCAGCTTCCCCTCAGCCCCCTGAAGTTATGATCTAGCTTTTAATAGTTTGCCTTGAATGGGATCGTTAAAAAGATTAAGGGAAATGTGGTCAAATGGGCAAAGCAGGTAGCTTTGATTCTATCCTTGGCTCTACCACTTCGTTTCTGGGATGGCCTCTGGCAAGTCTTTTTGTCTTTTTTCTCCCTCAGACTGTTAATTTACAGTCTCTTTTTTTTTGCCTGAAGGCACAGTGGGGCAGTGACAGACTCTGAAAATGTTAGCCCAGTTCCTAGCATGATGGCTTACTGCACAGAGCAAAAACTGAGGCACAACCATAATATTATTTTTATTCTACAATCCATTACAGTCACTGTAAGCACCCTTTCAGCCCTTCATTGCTCTTTTTTACAGAAGAGTGAGAAAACACAGCCTGGATTATCCACAGGGTTTGTAGCTGTGTATTTGTAAAGTACTGGACTGGAAGGAAGGGTTAAGGCAGATGTTGTTGCATGAATGTGAATATGACCCCATTAGTTCCTGCTATTAAAGCCCACCTGAACTCTAGGGGGTAAAAATGAGTCTGATTTGACACAACTGCAGGTAGAGTTAGCAGAGATGTGCCAGGTTTTGGGAGAATCTACGTACTTCTGGATGTCCATGCTTTACTGCTATACACAAGGACACCACCAGCAAGTGTAGTGAAATACAGAAGCAGCTCCATCACTTCAGAGAAAGCCAGGGTCAGGACCACAAAAGTCATACCAGCCTTCCAGTATCTGAGAAGAACCTACAAGAAGGCTGGGGAGGGACTATTTACAAGGTCTAGCAATGACAGGACTAGGGGCAAAGGATTTAAACTGGCAGAGGGAAGATTTAGACTGGATGTCAGGAGGAAATTCTTTACAGTGAGAGTGGTGAGACACTGTCACAGGTTGCCCAGGGAGGTTGTGGCTGCTCCCTCCCTGGAGGTGTTCAAGGCCAGGTTGGAGGAGGCCCTGAGTGACCTATACTAGTGGGAGGTGTCCTTGCCTACGGCAGGGAGTTGGAACTAGATGATCCTTGAGGTCCCTTCCAACCTTACCGTTCTATGATTCTATGATTCTATACCTCAAGGACAAAGTAGATTAGCAACTGCATAAGAATGAAGCATCTGCAATCCAAAAGAGGAGCACCAGTGCTCATGTAAGTCTCAATCTGATGGCTTTTAGGCAAAGTATCTTCACCCAGTATCCAGTTAAATCAGAAACTCTATGAAGTTTAGCACTTGTCACATTAACACTTGCAAAAAACAGATTAAAACCCTTTGCAAATGATACCAACGCCGCTCTCACCTCTTCCCGGTATATTCAGCACTTGATTCTGGAGATGAGATGCAGACAGAGAGACTGGAAGCAGGGAAAAGTCCCTGTCATGTCCTGGGTGCCCACAGCCTTCTCTGCACAAGCACAGCTAGGTCAGAAAGGACTGAGAAATCAGCACAAAGAAAATATCTAGTTATCAGCCACCAGCAAGACTGCAGCATGTCAGAGGAGGGTATTAGAAAAAAAAAAAAAAAAAGAAAAAAAAGAAAAAAAGACCTGCACTCAGATGAGCTCTTAATAAGCAAGTAGAAATCCAGAGAAAATAGATCAATGGAGCTGTGTAGAGGTGAAACTACCTTAACTCATCAGCTGTTTACTCAAAAGTTATTTTGCTGTGCAAACGAGCATCAGGAAGACCACCTATTGATTCGCTTTCTTCCCTCTAGACACTTGCAATCTATCAAGCATGGAGAGAAAAAGAGAGAGCAAGAGAGAGAGAAGGAATCCACACTGTGGCACAGCAGAAGTTGCTTCGTCTGTGTGCCAGAAAGAAACTCTTCCTGCTGCCTTGCTTGGTGAGGGAGGTCTCCCTACATTTGGGTGGCACATCTGAATAAATCCTCTTCTCTCTATTAAGTCGTGAGAAGGGGCAAGAGCCTGCTCTAGCCACCCTGCTTGGATTTAACCTCAACGGGTTAACTTCATAAAACTGCAGCTCTTTATTCCAGCCTGCGATTTCCCATCATACTTTAGGACCAGCGAACCGTCCCTTCATTGATGGCACCTTTTGGCTTCACAATAGAAGCCAATTTGTTAGAATTCTTCACAGGTCAGGGGCTGCATGAAGATGTGGAGGGCGCAGCAGTGGCCGCTGGAAAATGAAGTTGTATTCGCTTGGCAAATTATACGTCTGCTGCACTTTATGGGCCTTGATTTCCTTCCCCCTCTCTCTCCCTCTCCCTTTCCACCTCCCTCCCTTTAGCCCCTCCCTTATCCTCTCCTTTTTTTTTTTTTTTAAATCAGAGGAGCGTGTATGTGAGCTATCGTCACATATCCAGTTAATGTAGGTTAATAGATTGATTCCAGTGACACGGATCATAATGAACAGTAAATTGTTTTATCTCTTAAGTCTTATTTGGTCAGCCAGGAAAACATATGAGGTAATATGGCTTGGACTAAATGGACCGTATAATAGATCTCCCTCTAAAGAATAAGGACAGGGGTGACAGCGCCTCTTATGATTAATGAAAATAATAATGGTCCTGAAATTGAAATTTTTCTAATTTTTTTTCCTTCTTCTCTCTTGGCTGCCACCAAAAACTTCAGCCAGCGGATGATTTGTGCACAATAACCAACTCTGACTTCTTCCTCAACTCCTAATACAAGTTTAGGGAGTGCAGAGGAGGGAGAGTGGAAGAGGGATGGATGGTTGCCTACGTTTCTAAGAGCTCAGTTCAGCAGCAGGGTAGCATACAAACACAAACTGCTTGCTTTTAATCCTGGGTTCGAAGCAGATCCTTTCAGGCTCTTGTGACTTGTCCAAATGCAACCAAAGGTGTTGAGGCTGGAACATCCACATCGTTAAGCTGGTTTGGAGATACCAGAATAATGTCTTAAACCATCAGACAGTTTGTTTACTTATGCTGGAGCCCTTTTCTTTATTGCTTGTGTGCAGCATTCAGAATGATTTGTCATTATCAATGCATAGTTACACTTGTTCAGTGCCAGTGCTGCTTGCCACAATAAATGTGTAAGGTTAGTTCTGCAGCCAGTTTAGGCAGAATCAGGCCTTTTACAAACCAGTTAAGCCAGGTTTTTTCTTAAAGATTTCACCAAATGGTTTCCATTTGGCTCCAAAGATCTTTCAAATAAGGCTTGAGCATTTATCTTGAATAGCATCAGATGGCCTGGCAGACAACTTGAGATCTTTGTCACTTATGGATAATCTTCATCTAAAGCCTTATAATAAGAATGGGGAGAACATTAGACTGGATGTTAGGAGGAAGCCCTTTCCAGTGAGGGTGGTAAATTCTTTGTGCTAAGATTGTGAGACACGGCACAGGTTGCCCAGGGAGGTTGTGGCTGCTCCCTCCCTGGAGGTGTTGAAGGTCAGGTTGGATGAGGCCTTGAGTGCTAGTGGGAGGTGTCCCTGCCTATGGCAGGGGGATGGAACTAGATGATCCTTGAGGTCTCCTTCCAACCTTACCATTCTATGATTCTATGATCCTATGAGTCTATGATTCTATGATTCTATAACAAACCCAAATGGGATCAGTGAACAAGTATCAAACACTGTAACACAGCATGACCAGAAGAGTCATTCAGTGGCACTGGAGAACATTTGGGCATGTGTGGGCATCTGTGTGATTCTTGCATCTCTTCCAGTAAGGCAATAGGTGAACAGAAACACAGCACTGAACAGAAATTTAATCCTCAGCCCTTCCTGCAGGAAATTCATATAAAGTAAAATCAAGGATTTTCAAAATCACGGACCTAGAGAACTGTCCCATGGAGCATCTTCTCCTCTGAGTCTGGCAATATCAATCAGTGTATATTTATGGCTAGTTACATCCAGATCTGGATTTTGCACCCCCTCACTACTTTTTATGGTGCTTATCTTTTTTTTTTTTCTCTTTTTTTTTATTTTAACTTAATTCCTTTAAAGACTATAACAAACAACAGTAAGTGCCTTGTCCTTTTTATTCCTCTTTTATCTTTACGCTTTATGGCTTCTTTGTTGTATCTGCTTTCAGTCTTATAGGATCAATAAAAGGTTTGTAACATTGCAAAGTTTTGGGAACCAGAAATTGCACTTAAGGAGTAGGGTAATAGGAATTGTTTCCTGATGCTTCTGCAGAGAAGAAACAGTTGCATCCTTTCTTTTTTTCTTCTTCTTTATATATTTTTTTTTTCTTTTACTCCTTCCAATACCTAATCTCAATATCTGCAGTCATGCTTTCAAGTTTTACACTGGCTGTCAGCAGGCAATCAGTTCAGACATTCACCTCCTTTGGATTAACATCAAGCTCTGCAGTTTGGGTATATTAGCAGCAGGGTCAATCACAGCAGCAGGAAGCAGCCTGTGCAATAAAAAAGTAAGTAAGTAAATAAATAAATAAGAATAAAAAGAACCTTCTGAACTTCAAGAGTCTGGAAAAACCCAAACTGAGACTAAACTTCATAAATATCCCTAATCTCTGGTTTAGAAGCCAGGATTGTTTATGATTCATGGCATTTGATGACATTTAACAGCATGCAACCCATTACAGCCCTTAAGTCATTACACAACACGGCAGAAAATGTCATCAGGTGCCACAACAACAAGGCAGGTTATTGGAGGGGCAGGGTTCAGTTCAGATTAGTTCAGACTTCTGACGGGTGCCAGCCTAGTTCCAGACTGAACCCAAATTCTGTTTGTCAGGCTTATCTCTCTAACAGATCATCCTTGCTTCTCTTTATGTTGTACAGTTTATTCACCCACAGCTCAAAATTCAAATTCCCAGCTTCTGGCAAAAATGATGATTATTCTTAGCCATGGATTGCCTTTCTTTCTTTCTTTTTTTCTTTTTTTTTTTTTTTTCCCCCTAAGAAAAGCTGAGATCAGAGAGGGCCATGTCTGAATGTGCAGTGTATACCTGATACTCTGTCTTAGTGATCTGGCACCTCAAGACACTTCTGCTGGTAGCCACTAGCTAAGCAGATCTGAGAAGATTACAATTTCCAGTGATGAAACCAAAGTGATAGGCACCAGTGAGGGAACCCACAGGGTTAGTGAGCTGCAGCAATGTGTGTGAATAATGTGCTTCATAGCCATGTTTCAGGGCAGTACAATTAACCTTAATAAAGTTACCAGCATCTGGAAACAAATGGGGCATTAAAAATCTGTATGAAATATTTAGCTGGAGATCTTCTCCTAGAGTGAGTGGAGTGTGACATGTTGAGTCCTAATCCTCTGCATCAGGGGAAAATTTCCTTCAAGACAAGGAAACTTTACATGGATTCCTAGGAATAAACTGCAATAGGTAGAAAACTAAAGACTTTTTGTGGTGCTGTGATGATTCGAAGAGCCATATCCAGAAAATGCCACCTGTATTTCTTACATTCAATCTCAAATGACAACATGTGATGACTACTACAGCAAAGTCCACATGATCCATGAAGCCAAGAGGTTCCTGTATCTTCCTGTGTACCTTTAGAGCCTTTCAAATCAGAACAGAAATTCCAGGAAAGGGGCAATCCCAGGACCCACTTTCCAAATGTTGCTGATGTCTTCATTTCCAGTGTTACAAACAGGTGAAGCATCCACAGAAGGACAGGTGAATAAGCATTAAGTGTAAGTAGATGGTGGCCAAAGGAAGTAACAAATCTTTGCAGCCCGAGGAAATCTTTGGCTGTTAAATGTTGGTTTGTATTTCCATTTGATTTTAACTGAACTAATTTAGACTCCTAGCAACTAATTACAGCCTAGCTCTCTTTTAGAAGCTTTTAAGTGGCCTAAAGTTACGTGCAGTAAGGCACAGAGGCACAAAGTGTTTTAATCTGTTGACGTTGTGCCTTGTATGGTCAAAACCACAGCAGTCATTTACAGTTGGCTTACTTATATTGGGGAAGTCTTGGGGAATAGATATTTGACTCAATGTATGTATATAATAATAATAATAATAATAATAATAATAATAATAATAATAATAATAATAATAACAATAATTTTATCATGTGCACAGAATCATAAAATATGAATATCCCTTCCATTTGATAGTCAGAAGAGGTGGGTATATAATATACATGGACACATAACACAGCACTGCATTATTTTGTCTCCTATGGAAGAAAAAAAGTTATTAAAAAACCCAGTGACTGATTTTGCTTCTTGAACCAAGTCAAATATTTTCTTGTCAGTATGCTCATAACTTCAGACTGCAGAGGTCGTGGCCTTGACTTTCTCCTTCAGATGGTTTGTGAGTGGAATGTCCTTGAGATTAAGGTTCCCTTTGTTTTCCTTGGGAGGGGCTTTGCTTACACTGGCAAGCAACTGAGACTTGCCAAGGTCCTCCAGACTCTGTTTATTAGATTTTTATCTTCTTATCAGAGTCTTCCTCCTTAAATCATGTCAGCATTTTACCACTCTTCAGGGATTCCTGGTGTTTTATTGTCTCTGAAATGCTTGGGGGGTGGGGGTGAAGGAAGATATCCTAGCAAAAATAACATTTATATAATGACAGAGATGGGAAAGATTCAACTCTCTCCTTCAGATTCTCATCCTCACCAAAGTTACCTATAACTGGCCAGATCCTGTGGATTTAATTAAATCTGTATTTAAACAAACTCCCATTGATTTTGTTGAGAGTTTTGTGCTTGGTGAAGAACTCTGTAATTTAGGCTGACACTCCTGCCCAACTCTGACACAAGAACAAGCCAACACAGTTGGTTACTATCACTATATTGTTTTCCTTGGCAAAGTAGAATTTTTCACATTATAAGATACATTGTGACTTAATATGATAACACTGGTGAATATTCAATCTACCAGATTCAATTTCTACTAAAATCACCCAAAATACGGCATTTAAAGGTGATGCACAGAAGTTTACATGTAATCAATGTGTATATGCAGTTATAGACTCTAAAAGACATGAATCTCTTTTTTTATCTTAATATAAAAAATCTTAAAGATTCCCATAAATCTCAACCAGCAGCTCTTCCCAGATCTGCTTTGCAATAAACCATTTATTAATAAAATGCTTTTCCCAATGTCTCAGCCAGGGAGTGTGTAAATTCAACAAGGCCAAGTGTAAGGTCCTGCACCTGGGTATGCACAATCCCAAGCACAAATACAGGCTGGGTGGGGAATGGCTGAGAGCAGCCCTGAGGAGAAGAAGCTGGGGATCTGGGGTGTCAAAAAGCTCAACATGAGCCTGCAGTGTGAGTGCAGCCCAGACAGCAACTGAGTCCTGGGCTGCAGCAAGAGCAGTGTGGGCAGCAGGGCAAGGGAGGGGATTCTGCCTCTTTGCTCTGCTCTCCTCAGACCCCACCTGCAGTCCTGTGTGCAGTTCTGGAGCCCCCAGCGCAGGAAGGACATGGAACTGTTGGAGCGGGTCCAGAGGAGGCCACAGAGATGCTCAGAGGGCTGCAGTAGCTCTGCTGTGAGGACAGGCTGAGAGAGTTGGGGCTCTGCAGCCTGGAGAAGTGAAGTTTTCCAGGAGACCTTAGAGTAGCCTTCCAGTATCTGAAGGGGGCCTACAGGAAGGCTAGGGAGGAATTATTTAAAAGGTCTTGCAATGACAGGACAAGGGGCAATGGGTTTAAACTGGAAGAGGGGAGATTTAGACTGGATGTTAGGAAGAAGTTCTTTACGGTGAGGGTGGTGAGACACTGGCACAGGTTGCACAGGGAGGTTGTGGCTGCTCCCTCCTTGGAGGTGTTTAAGGCCAAGTTGGACGAAGCCTTGAGGTCCCTGTACTAGTGGGAGGTGTCCCTGCCTATGGCAGGGGGTTGGAACTAAATGATCTTTGAGGTCCCTTCCAACCTTACCATTCTATGATTCTATGAAATTCTTACTATATACATAGCGAAGCGTGGGTCTTCTCTAGCTTTGAGCACTTTGTATGGTGCAGGGGAATGTAAATGATTCATGATAAAGACATAAGCAAATCTCAGTTTGTGCCACATACACCTACAGATTTACAGCAGTCGAATCTCAAGCGGTCTAAAAGCACACGAGACTGTGGTGTGAAGTTGGAGACTCACACTGAGTTCCAAAATGTTGATGAACTAGTTAACCCTTTTGAAAAGATTACCTGGAATGGAAAAGCACAGTGGAAAAAAAAAAAAAATATATATATATATAATCAGGTCCCCCACAGTGTGACACAGCACACCATCATCAAGGGCTGGCATCAGCCTGTTGGCATCAGCCTGGTAATACAGCAATATCCACATAATATGCATAGACAGACAAACCAAATTTGTACCAGTCTTTGAAATATATTCATCTTGGGATTGCTGTCACACTTTGTCAGGGGAATGAATCAGTGGCACTGTTCATACTTTTCTGCTTTAGGTAACTATTCTTTTGATAATGAATCTTTAATGATAATTGCTCTTCTAAGGAGAGCATTTTCCACCCTTGTTAAAGTGATACTTTCTTGTGGAAATGTGCTTAACATTAAAGCTTCAAGATTGGTGTGCTTCTCCAAATGATAAAGATCTCAGTGAAGGACAGAGACCAGAAAATTTGGGATAAGTGTCTAAGACACAGAAGGTAAAAATTTATTGTGAGGAATGATGCACGAGGTGGTATTTCTGATGCTCTCTACAACATATGAGAGTAATTTCTTTAGTCATAGAATCATAGAATGGTAAGGTTGGAAGGGACCTAAAGGATCATCTAGTTCCAACCCCCCTGCCATGGACAGGGACACCTCACACTAAGTCAGGATGTCCACAGCCTCAACCAGCCTGGCCTTAAACACCTCCAGGGATGAGGCTTCCACCACCTCCCTGGGCAACCCCTTCCAGGCTCTCACCACCCTCATGCTCAAGAACTTCTTCCTAACATCCAGTCTGAATTTACCCATTTCTAGCTTTGTTCCATTGCCCCTAATCCTATCACTACTTGGCATCCTAAAAAGTCCCTCCCCAGCTTAGTCCCCACTAGTCCTTATGTTAAACCTTACCTCAGCTAACCTACTATACTTCATAAAATGAGTGAGGGAATACCTTTTCAGCCACGTTACCATACAGACAGTGTAAAGCTTCATTGCAGTTCCAGTTCAGGAAAAACCATAAACCAGATCATTCTATGTTTTGGTACCAGATCATTCTATGTTTTGGTAACAGATCTCGTGAATTAAAAACAGTATAGAATCATAGAATCATAGAATCATAGAATGGTAAGGTTGGAAGGGACCTCAAAGATCATCTAGTTCCAACCCCCTGCCATAGGCAGGGACACCTCCCACTAGTACAGGTCACTCAAAGCCTCGTCCAACCTGGCCTTGAACACCTCCAGGGAGTGAGCAGCCACAACCTCCCTGGGCAACCTGTGCCAGTGTCTCACCACCCTCACTGGAAAGAACTTTCTCCTAACATCCAGTTTCAATCTCCCCTCTGCCAGTTCAAACCCATTGCCCCTTGTCCTGTCATTGCAAGACCTTGTCAATAGTACCTCCCCAGCCTTCCTGTAGGCCCCCTTCAGATACTGGAAGGCTACTATAAGGTTTCCTGGAAGCCTTCTCTTCTGCAGGCTGCAGAACCCCAACTCTCTTAGCCTGTCCTCAGAATCTTTACAAACTTCACCTAGTTATGGCAAACTTACATACAACTGCTTTAATTTTGCTAACAAAATACAGCACTTCTTAAGAATTAGGTCTAGGAGAAGCTCTTTTGAAGTGAAAACAAACTTCAGTTTCCAAAGCTATTCAGTCCCTGTGAGAAGTCCTACATGTGCAAGCCTTGCAGAAACATACTGGAGGAGTAATAAATGCCTGCCAGTGCTACACAGAGGAGGAACTCGCAGTTTTAAGGAAGCAAATATCAGCTTCAAACCACTAAACATCAGCAGGATGAGGTTTTGTCATTCCTGGAATGAAAGTGTTGGGCGAAACGTTGTGAGCCATTCAAGGCCATGAGATTGGTGTTGCATGCAGATACCTGATTGTGATGGCTCCAGCTTACTGCTTCAGCTAAAAATAGCTGTTCTGCAAAAGCAAACTGGGTATATGTGCCAAGTCTAGTCCTCAGCTAAGGATCTGCTCCAGAATCAGCAGGATTGGGAAGGGAACTGGGCGAGTGCAGCCATGCATGTGGGCAGAGCTCTGTGCAAGCAGGAGCGTGAAAGACTGCATCACAAATTCAGAAGCATGATGCTGCTAAACCGATCTGGCAACTGAAGAAGCGTTAGGGTTGTTTTGGCTTTCGTTCACTATAAGGAGCCTAACTGACAGAGATTAGCGTCCACTGAGTTTCCTCCCCTCCCGTTGCTTCACAAGAAGGTGCCCTCTGTATACAACTTGAGGAAGTGTAAATATTTTACCAGCAAGTAGTTTCGAGACAATTAGAGCCATGTGCAGGAACTGTTGCAGCATGTGTCTGAGATGTGACTCTCTTTCAGTGAGAAGCTATTTAGGGGACGTAGCATGTGATTTTAATTGCAAGTATGTTCCCTCTTCCTTTAAAACTCCTCAGGCTTTCACATATACCATTAAAAGATTGTCATATGAGCTTTCTATGCACTCTTTGGAATGTCTTCCAGAATGAGAACAGGAAAAAAAAACCATCCCTGTTAGCGCCAACAAAATCACACACCAAAAATGAGAAACAGATAAGATAGCAGATTCAACATGAAGCAGAGCAGGAGAAGGAGTCAGGAGATTCAAACTCTTGGGCTTTTCACACTCCACTCATTCTTTTACAGTCTTGATTTTGTTCTCCCTCTTTTCTCTAGGATTGTCTTCATCATCTGACCTCACCTCCAAATGCTAAGTGTTAGGCTCCAACACCCAGGAAACCAGAAAAGAACTGAGTGAAGGATGAGGGATTCAGGAAGGCTCTCGGAGGCTTTGGCACACACATTTGCAGTGGAAAGCATCTTACTAGGGATAGTTGGCACCTCAGGATTGCCTTTGAAACTGCAGAGGGAACAACAGTGCAGGTTTCAAGGCATTAGGCTTAATAACAGTTCAGGCTTTTGGATTTATGTGCATCATATAAGCAAACTTAAAATGATTTTACTATTTAAAAAATTGACTATATTTTCAATGAGCTCACTGTATATTTCAGTGGGAAACATTTATGGTCTCCTCATTCCTGCTTCAGGCTGGTGGTATTTCACCAGCTCTCTCTTCATAAAGAGACTCTCATGCTGGAACAAATTATTTAAAAAAAGGCAAATGAAGAATTGTGTAACCACAGTTTGGATTTTGCCAATGGCAAAATTTATGGCAGTGCCTACTAGTTTTGCACTTCTTAACCTCAGAATGTAGTTTATTTCTTCACCAGAACTGTTTCTGGCCTCGATGAACCTTCTAACAAAGTTCTAGTTCATTTTTGTAGAGCAACTTTATAGTCAGGAATCTCAAAGGAATAAATATGTAAAGAATAGGATATCTGGCTCAGATAAAAAACTCTCAAAGAACCCTGGCATCATAATTTCTCCATGTCAATCTCTATCCACATTGTACATTATCTTTGTCATCACAATGCCTTATTGGATATAGATAAAAGGAACATCAAAACTGAATCTAAGCCACAATGCCCTGCTACAGAATCAAACCCAAACTCCCTGAGAAGTTGGCAGGACTTTGATGTTGGCATCCACAACTCTGAGGTCATAGAATCATAGAATCAATCAGGTTGGAAGAGACCTCCAAGCTCATCCAGCCCAACCTATCATCCAGTCCCAGTCAATCAACCAGACCGTGGCACTGAGTGCCCCATCCAGGCTTTGCTTCAACACCTCCAGGGATGGCAACTCCACCACCTCCCTGGGCAGCCCACTCCAGGCTCTCATCACTCTCATGCTGAAGAACTTTCTCCTCATCTCCAGGCTGAATCTCCCCACCTCCAGCTTTGCTCCATTCCCCCTAGTCCTGATAGCCTAAAATGTCCCTCCCCAGCTTTTTTGTAGGCCCCCTTCAGATACTGGAAGGCCACAAGAATGTCACCTGGGAGCCTCCTCTTCTCCAGACCGAACAGCCACAACTCTTTCAGTCTCTCCTCATAGCAGAGGTGCTCCAGCCCTCTGAGCATCCTCGTGGCCCTTCTCTGGACACACTCCAGCATGTCCACATCCCTCTTGTAACAGGGACTCCAGAACTGGATGCAGTACTCCAGGTGGGGTCTCACCAGAGCAGAGGGGGAGAATAACACTTTCCTGCTTGATGTACATTATATCTTTCCCCACATGACGAGGCCATTTAAATTATGAGAACTGACTGGAAAGGAAGAGATGGATCAACCTAGTTAGAGTAAGCACAGTTTGGCCTTGATGAAACAATGAACAAACTTTTCCAGTGGGCAGGCTAGGTCTGAAGAATTGTCAATTTCTTTTCTCTCAGTCTTCCTCTGTGTTCCACATGGTAATGTAGGAAAGGTCTAGATGTTTCCAGCCTAAAAATAAAATTCTACATAAGCTAATGTATAAGAAAAAACATCTTAATATATATCACCAACTCTACACATGCACATTTTATGGAATTGCTTTCATTTGTTGCATTGAAAATGCTGCCTATCATGCTAAATAACTGGAGAGGAGAATCAGAGAATCACAGAAACATTCAGGTTGGAAGAGACCCTCAGGATCACCAAAACCAACTAATGACTCGACTCTACAAGGTTCACTCTAAAACCATAGACTTGAAACCATAAACCATAGCTTTGATGTTTTCCAAGTAAATGATAGGAATGGCAAAACCTGCTGCAGAATCACTGTATTTCATTCTGGAAACCATATATCATGTATGTTCCACCATGCATACCACTAAAGACACAGATGTCTCCCTCAGCACTGAGTAAGAGTGAAGAACTTTCACTGGGTTTGAAGTGGAGCTTCATACTCTCCCTGCACTGCAGCTCAGCTTTAAATGGCTTTTGTTTCTAACATCATCTGTGAGCAGAAAGTTCAGGAAGCGACATTCTCTGAGTGCTAGTAAATTGTTAGCCTGTTTGCTTAAACCTGCTTGCTGGGATTAGCTCTGTCCTACTTTGTATGTTCTGGATTGAAGGTTAGACAAGGGTCAAGTAGGCGATTTCAACACTATCTGATACAGGCTTACCCCATCTAGCTAAAGGAAAGCTTTTCAGCCAACCCAGTCTAAAGCTTCCACCTCAAACTCTGCTTTGTTTTGTTTGTATGTGTAAGGAGGTTGGAGGGCAGGAGGGCACAATTTTAAACCCCAATTCGCAATTCCATAACATCCATCATGAGCTGTGTATGTGAGGCTATTATTGCCTTGCTTACAAAGCTCTCTGTTCAAATACACTCAGCTCCCCCCCCCCCCCCCCCCCAAAAAAAAAAAAGGCCACGTTCAACTGGACTGCTATGTTATTGAAATCTTTCTGACTTCTTTACTCATGTGCACACAGAAAGACCAATAATCTTACCTCAGGCTGGGATTATCTAAATTGCCTCCAAAATCAAGAACATAAACCCCACCGTGGGAGGCAAGAGGCACAAAACATCACAACTAAGTAACCATCCTCTATTTTGTAAGGATCAAACCTCACCCTCCTATCAAAGTTTGATTTGGTGCCAATGAAGTCTTCTAGCTGGGAGACTTCAACAACAGATAGGCAGCCAGGTAGGCAAAGGCAGACACTAACCTTTCCACCTCGCTCATTTAAGACTCAGATATAAGCCCTACTATATGGAAACTATGCAAAATGAGGAGGTCATAAAGAATTAATCATTACGGCCTAAAATTTTATTAGATCGTTTCTTTGGCTTGAAAATAGCAATGGGTCAAAAATTGCCTTTTAAAATATAGAAATTAACAGAGACAGAGATAAAACTTGCAGTGCCAAGGTGTGTTTTTTTTACTGAGGTTCTTCTTTGGGTATGCTCAGGAAAATATAGTGAAGGTGAAACTCATATTCTGCACACACAGCAAATTCTCCATGGATTTGTTCAGGTTCACACTAGGGGGAACCATGCTTTAAACCCCCAGTTCCAGCCTCCTAACCCTAACTCCTCAATTCCATTTCTCTGATGGCTTCATTTATATGCTGCTCTCTTTTGAACCAGCTAAAATTTCCAGCTGACAGTGGAAATGTTAACCTTAAATTCTTTGCGCTAAGATTGTGAGACACTGGCACAGGTTGCCCAGGGAGGTTGTGGCTGCTCCCTCCCTGGAGGTGTTCAAGGCCAGGTTGGATGAGGCCTTGAGTGCCCTGTACTAGTGGGAGGTGTCCCTGCCTATGGCAGGGGGTTGGAACTAGATGATCCTTGAGGTCCCTTCCAACCTAAACCATTCTATGATTCTATGATTTAATTTCCTTCCTATTCCTGGGGAAAAGAAAACAACTAGGAGGGGGGAAAAAATCAAACACACACAAAAAAACCCCAACCAAAACCAACAAAAGAAAACAAAACAAAA